>JAOEHX010041281.1:9239-24763 GCA_025448015.1 Bolborhynchus lineola
TCCTGACCCACAGCTGCCTCCTGACCCACAGCTGCCTCCTGACCCACAGCTGCCTCCTGACCCACAGCTGCCTCCTGGACCACAGCTGCCTCCTGACCCAGAGCTGCATCCTGGACCACAGCTGCCTCCTGGACCACAGCTGCCTCCTGACCCACAGCTGCCTCCTGACCCACAGCTGCCTCCTGACTCACAGCTGCCTCCTGACCCAGAGCTGCCTCCTGACCCAGAGCTGCATCCTGGACCACAGCTGCCTCCTGGACCACAGCTGCCTCCTGACCCAGAGCTGCCTCCTGACCCACAGCTGCCTCCTGACCCACAGCTGCCTCCTGAGCCACAGCTGCCTCCTGACCCAGAGCTGCCTCCTGACCCAGCGCTGCCTCCTGACCCACAGCTGCCTCCTGACCCACAGCTGCCTCCTGACCCAGAGCTGCATCCTGGACCACAGCTGCCTCCTGACCCACAGCTGCCTCCTGACCCAGAGCTGCCTCCTGACCCACAGCTGCCTCCTGAACCACAGCTGCCTCTTGACCCACAGCTGCCTCCTGACCCACAGCTGCCTCCTGACCCACAGCTGCCTCCTGACCCAGAGCTGCATCCTGACCCAGCGCTGCCTCCTATCCCACTGCTCTCCCTCCTCCCCCAGTGCCAGCCACACACTGAGAAGCATCAAGACAGGCTCCTAAGCCCATACAAGGGATCCTAATCTGTGCCACACGAGGCCCTTGGCAGTGAAGCTTATGAACAATGCTCACTCAGCTGCTGGAGAGCAGCTCCTGCACCTTTGTGTGACCTGGAACTGCTGCTTTAACCAATTTCTACCTCGGTCCCAGAAAAAACAATGGCAAAATCAGAAAAACACAAGAGGAAACAAAAAAAGTCCAAACTGAAGTGAAAGCCAACGAACCAAGACCCCCAAACAAGCAACCAACCCACAGAAGAGGGCTCTCCAGCAGGGCCACATGCACGTGCATCCCAAACAACTGAAAAGATGTCAAACTAATGACAAATACAAGTAGAAGCAGTTAATATTAAAGACTGATGTTGATCACAGGAACTAATTCAAATAATAAACTTGTAAGCTAATGGCTTTTTACACACCTTGAAATTATATCCCAATACCAAGAACAACTGAAGTGGCCCATTCAGCATTCTGGCAGCAGCAACAACCTGCAGCCCCGGTAAGTACCTCACCACACTGCTGTTAAAGCCAGCCCTAGGAAGCCCTCCAGCTAAAGGGTGCTGGTGTGTCAGACCCAGCTTGACCGGTTTCCTGCCCCCAGCCTCTGCTGCGCTCTGCCTCATAACCACGCCACCTGCACGCAACAGGCACCGGTCACAGGCACTGACCTGCCGGAACACCTCGTTCACAAAGTTCACGTAGCCCCGCGTGGACAGGAGGATCCTCTGCACCATGTCATAGACGGGGTGGTGCTGCTCCTCCACGCTGCAGAGGCTGGAGCTGCTGAGCCTTCTGTCGGACAGGCTGCTGCTGTTGGAGTGGCTCCGCTCCTGCTCGCCCGCCTGCGACGCGCCCGTGTCCGGCTCTGTGGGTTTATCTTGGCTTGCACCACCAACAGTCTGGCAGGGGAGAACACACACCTGAGTACAGCAACACCCACCGACACCCTGGCCCCTGCACAGGACTTGGGATGCTCGCGCGCTGTGCCACACAACACTGCCATCCCGGCACTCGGGAAGTGTCGTTTTCAGTCTACTTCAATCCAAGAAGGAATTTGGTCTTACACTCTACACAATGCACACTTCATATGGGCCCCCAGGCCCAGAACAGCCACCACCCTGTCCAGGTCATAAAGCAAAAATGACGGAGGGGTGCAGCGGAGGGAGTGGAGAAGGCACAGACACAGGGGAGAGGGATCTCCAGCTCCCCTTGGTTTTGGGACAGGGTGCCTCATAGCACTGCACACGGCTCATACTCTCACACATCGTTATCATTCATGGCATGTCCTGGTCAGGTTTTGTTCTGCAATTGCACGTATTCTGCAACACCTTGAACTCTGTTAGGCTGGAGTGAGGCAGCCAGGAGGGGCAGAGGACTAAGATCTGCTCCTGACTTACTGGAAGAATCCCAGCTTACACTGACACAAGGCATCACCCAAACACGGTTCTGCTTTCTGCTCATGGCAGCGAGGCTGCCCTCTGCTCAGCCAAGTGGGCAGCAACAGAGCAGTACGAATGTCTCTACCACTTCCCACAAGGAAGCTTTGGGTGTGATGCAGCCTCAGCAGCCAGGCACACGCTGCAGTCAGTGAATTCAGAGCCACAGAGAGGTCAGCGTGTGCCAAAGGCTGCCACACACCAGCCAAGTGGCCAAGTGCTAACTCCCAACCAGCTTCCATCCTGAGGGCAGCAATACCTCTATGCAACCTGAACTTGTGTGGCAGCTGCCTGTGAAATTCAGGAAGAAGAAAACAATTCTTTCTCCCGGCTCTGCCTGTGGGTGCACAGCAGTTTGAAGGGTGGAATTTCCAGGCAGAAAGAAAAGAGCAATTAAAAAAGCACTCTGAGTCACTGGTTTAGGGCCTCCAACTTCTACAGTGAAGGGTTCCCAAACCAACTGACAGGAAAATACACAGTTCTCCCACAATAGTTACTGCAGGCCTTCCCACTGGAGCCAGCCCTGACACTCACCTATGAGTCAAGAGAAAAGAAGTTGACATGGATCCTAAATTCTTAACAGGAGGCTGGAGTCTCTTAGAGAAACACTGAACATAATACTGATGCTGCTGGGGAGGGAAACAGCCATGAGAGAAAGGCCACAAACTTCTAGTGGATCCCTAAAGGATTTCCCTTGGAGATTCCATCCTCCATCAAAGTACAAACAATCAAATATATCATTTACTCTCTGGGGGAGCATTTCTTCCCTGCTCCCGCTGTCAGCGCGCTGTGGTCAGTAGGAACATAAGGAAAGAGGGAGGAAATTCGAAGCACCTGAATAATTTTAGGGAGCATTTCCCCCCCGTTTTTCGTGTTCTGAACGGCAGGTAAGTATTTCTTCTCGAGGAAGAAGGTAACAAGCCACTTAATGAAAACAACTCGAGCTGCCATGAAGGGGATCTTGGTGCTATAGACACACTCATTGTTCCGGGTTGCAGGGATGTACACTGGCCTCGGTCTTACATCAGGAATATCTGGGGAGATAGAAAGAGAAGATAGAAAGAAAATCTCATCTGAGAAAGCTGTAATTGCTTCCAGACTGCGGTTAAATGTCCTGAACATGCCATCAAGATCTTCTCCATATGAACTAAAGGATGCAGTAACTGATTGCTTTTATTACAGTAATGCTTACATTGTCAGAATTTTGTTACTCCTAAAGAAAAGCAAGAACATAAAAGCAGAGATTTTCCCTGCAGGTTATAATTTGTACCATGCAAAACAAAAGAAAGCCAAAGAGAAGGGCTGCAAAAGGAAGGGCAAAACCTGAAACAAAGAACTACGACTACAGTGTAAGTTAATGTTGTTTCACAGGGTTTTCTTTATGAAGTTGAGTGAGCATTGCACAAGCTGAAATAAAAGAAGGAAAATACATGGGAAGAAGTGGAAGGCTGCAGATGGGAGACAGGGCTGGGTCATAATGCACTCGGATGCTCAGAGTTAGGGAAAAGTCACCAGTACCCAGCTCAAAACCATGGAAGGCCTGGGCTCGAGTTGTGAACACTGCTGAGGTGGCACCGAGGTGAGCTTAGACACTAAATATTAAACTGCAAAGGACAGGAATTAGATGTCAGAGGATTGGGGAAGGATGACAAAGAGGCTGCAGTACACTGAGTGAGGATTAACACCACTGCTCCTATTGACTCCTGTACATAATTCAGTAGAAAATTAGGAAAAATGTGAGAGTTTCTGAATTAACACGCTTTTAATCCTGCAGCTGCAGATGTACATCTTATCTCCTTACATTTGGCGCTTCTTGCCCCTCTTCAAGGAAACAAGAAGTAAAATGAGAGTAACTAAGTTAGCTGCTCCCTCAGCCTGTTAACAAACCCATCAGAGAGCATGTTCTGTCATTACACATCACAGAGTCCTCACTCAGTCCATGTAAATGCTATGTCTGTGGAGATGCCCTTAGGAAAGGAAAACCAGGCCAGCCCTTACCCAGCCTGAGCAGCAGCAGCTTCCTGGACTACCTCAGAAAATCAGAAGTTTGCTACAAATATCCACCAAATACAATAAAAATATGCTACAAAACCATCAGATCATGAGATGAGGGAGGAGCAGAACTGTGGTGATATGAGGCAGGGAACAGAGATGCTACTGAGAACAGCCACTGTAAGCTCCTTTTTCGACTTACAGGACAGAATGCACTACTCACCCAGAACAGGTTTGTAGAGGTTGGTCAGCTTTGTGAACGATGGAAACAAGTGAGGAAGGTAGTATTTTCTAAACAAGGTAAAGAGAAACTTAAAGCCAGTGTCTTGGTTCTCCTTATTCTTCCACTCTAAGCTTGCAGCCTTTGTCATGGAGTTAGAGAAACAAACAAACAAGATAAAACAGTCTTCTCAGCTCTGTAATGTGGCTTAGAGAACAAACTGCATCTTTATCCCAGATCAATTTTCTACCCGCAACCAACAAGCACATAAAGCACTCAGTTACCCTGCAAGTTTGGATAACATTCAGCAATTCTTATCACAAGTGTGCAAAACTTCTTATTTTAACCAAAAGAGCCCAAGGAAATAGCTTTAGGATGACTTTCCTTTTAGAAACAAGAGTAAGAAAGTGCAGAATACAGCTTCTTCCTGCGGAGGGGCAAAAGCAGCTCCGTGCAGGTACAGCACAGACTGAAGTTCCTACACGTATGAACATGCATAGTCAGAACCATGTATCCTCCCCACCTGAACCACCATGTATTTTAACAGCAGCTGAAGAAAATAGCAGGTTTGGTCTTCAGCAATTTTCTCTCCCGAGACCGCCGGCACGAGTGGGGTTATTTCCTCTGGAGAAATCTTGGCTAAAATAAAAAGAAACTGTTTTAAGCAGAGAAACCCTCAAAAATAGTTAAATAAAGGTATTTTCTAGGGAAAGATGAATCTGAAGATAACCGTTAACGCACTCCTAAGTTGTATGAAGTCAGTAACCACTTGGGCTTCCCGTGTTTCCCCAAGCCCTAGCACATACAAAGGTGGCACCAGCCTCTGCCTGAGGGGCAGGGGGGGTTAACACAAGCTGTCGCTGCAGGTTAACTGCGCGCCTCCACACCTACTCACTACGCAGTACCGTGTTCTTAGAGCTGCAGCTCCCGCAGAAACACACACTAACTAAACCTGCACAAAAGCCAACCAGGAACCAACAACCCCAATGTTCTGAAGTGAGACTGACAAGACAAAGGCTGCACAGCTGCACTAAATACAAGAGCTCGGCAAATTCGGCTCATTTCTGAACCAGAGAGACAAACATCATTCATGCAACACCTTCCCCACGAGAAGCTCCGCAGCTCCACCACAACCCCAGTGGCCTCTCCTGGAAATGGTGCTCCTGTACTCACCATCCGGTGAATTCGGAGGACTAATGAGGTTATCCAGTGTACAGGGACCTCGGGAGGAGGTAAGGGGTGGAAAGCCAGGCACGAGGCATGCAAATATTAATATCTGCTCTTCCCCACAGTTAGTCTGAAGCGCTTGGAGCCAGAGAAGAAACAGGCGGATTCCTTCACATCTTATCTACGAGGGAATGATGTTGTAGAAGAAGATACTGAAACAAATTTGTAAGTACAGTAACAGTGAAACTGTGAAGACATGAACAGCAAAATGACTGAGGAGAAACATTAAAACAAACTAGGATTACAATAATCAAATCTGTGCCTAAAAGGTGAATAAGAAACAACATGAAGGCCAACAAGCTGAGAACCACCCGTAACGGAAAGCTGTACAGTAATACACCTCAGAGGAACCCAAGCGACAAGCACCAGGACTGCATCATCCCAGAGAAATACCTTCAGAGAATTCCCAGGGTGCAGAAGTTTCTTCAGAATGGACCCTGGGGGAGAAGAAGGAAACAGGCACACGTCAGACCCGGAGACGGACACTGCCACCACTATGGGGTACAAAGAGCACCACAGAAAGGCCAATTTAGTGCCATTTGCTATGTGGGCACCGAGATGGGTCCCAGAAAAGGAAGACTACGGCGTGAAAAACCCCGAAGTGAGTGCAGTTACAACCATGATCATCATCGCCAGTGCTACGAGATGAGACGTAACTTATCTTTCCAGAATCAACAGTTTCTGGAATTATTCTCATTAAACATAAGCTATGGAGAGGGAATTTGAGTTACTGGACTTGGAGAAATCTTCCTTACTCCTAACTGGTAGGATTAACGCATGTAAACACACTAATATTGGCAGCAATGGTGAGAAAATGGTGCTAACAACCCGTGCTGCATTTGTGTCTCTGAACACAGCTATGAAACTGCAAAATGCCTCAGTTCTGCTTTTAGAGACACCAAACCAACCTCCCCGAACTTCAAATCAGAGAGGTTACACCTCAAAGGCTCCGGGTCCGGAGAAAAGTAACATGACAGAGCACTCAGCTGCTCATCCCCCCGCTCTGTGAATGCTGCACACCCCTGAATGTGAGCCTTCCCCCAGGGTCTCACCACTCCACAGCACCACCTGGAATTATTAACATATACAGCAAATACACTTCAATGCATGGGAACATGGAGCAAAACCCCCAGGGTACAGCTGTAAATAACTGCCTGCCGAATTCTGTAGCTCACTCGTCAGACTCATGTGAAAAACCATCCAAATACGACTCTTCAAAAGAAGCACAAACACAAAGAATGCGCCAGCTCTAGAAGGACTGATGGAACCCAACCTGCTCTGCACCAGCTCAGGCGCAACCAAGTGAAGTGCTCAAGCAGATGTCTCCTTTCATTCCCTTCAGTGCTAACTGGGAATGGGACAAGACTCTTTCCTTACCCTTTAACTTCCACTCTGTAGCTGTGCACCAGCAAACGCGCTGTGTCGATGGTAACACGGCAGCTGACAGAATGGTGCTGGAGCCAAACCACAGCAGCGGGGATGTGCTCTACCAAACAGCACACCCAAACGCTGTGAGTGCCCTGGCAGCATTTGGGACCGGAATTTTCAAACCAGTGATGGATCGAAGATGTTGAATTCAGAAGAAATGATCGAGTATGGAGATAGGATGAGGAAGTTGGGGCTGTTCAGCCTGGAGGAGAGAAGGCTGCGTGGAGACCTCAGAGCAGCTTCCAGTATCTGAAGGGGGCTATAGGGATGCTGGGGAGGGACTCTTCATTAGGGACTGCAGTGATAGGACATGGGGTAATGGGTTCAAACTGAAACAGGGGAAGTTTAGATTGGATATGAGGAAGAAATTCTTTAATGGTGAGGCACTGGAACGGGTTTCCCATGGAAGCTGTGAATGGTCCATCCCTGTTGGTGTTCAAGACCAGGTTGGACATAGCCTTGGGTGACATGGTTTAGTGGGAGGTGTCTGTGCCCATGGCAGGGGTGTTGGAACTGGATGAGCTTAAGGTCCTTTCCAACCCTGACTGTTCTATGATTTCTAGTCTCACCCACAACACGTGGTTCAGCAAAGTTTACTGCCCCACTGCCAATGTGCTCATGAGCTCCAGGCAAAGCAAAGCTGTCAAGCACTCAGTTGCAACCAGATTTTCCCATGTAGAGTTAAATCTAGAAATCCCCTTTGTCAGGTCTGCTGGGAGCTTTCAGAGAGTGAGGGCTTTCACTTGGGGGATTGGAAGGAAGGAACGGTTTGTTTATTGAGCCCAAGGCGTCCATCAGATGCGCATCAGCTTCAGCAGACTTCAGCCAAGCAAGCAGCAAATTTCCAAGATGACCATATGTATATTCCCCGAGATCTGGACTCTGGGAACAGCCTGGTCCTCAGCACCTGGGCTGCATCTCCTGGCAGTGAAATGTGTAGGGACATCAGTGCTACGGAGCCAGTCCAAGGAACCTCTGGTTCACTAGAAGTGGTAGAGTTCAGCCTGCAAACACAGGGCCAGGCCCTTGGCTGTTCCAGTCCTGACGGCTGTCCTGATGCTGGCTGTTAACCTGGTGCAGCTTTTTGATTTCCTTTGTTATTTCTCTTCTCCCTCCTCATGTTTCTGATCAGTCTGGGGTTCTTTGGGCTCTATTTTATGATCTTACCTTGCTGAGATGCGAAGAACTTGCACTGCCTAGCCAGATTTCAATGGCTCTTTCGAGAGGCACTGCAGCTGGGTGCCTCTCAGAAGGGATCACTACCTGGTGCTGCTGCTATTCACTAATGCAAATGTAGTGACTTTAGAGAGAGTGACGGCATGGACGCAGATCTTTCATAAGTCCTGCTCGCTCCGAAGGATCATTTTTACCTAAAATCAGGAATCTTGGAAAAGCAGTTGAAGAATGGATAGTAAAAATACACAAATTAATATGTAGAGGGTGAAATTTAGGTTGAATTCATAAATTAGCTGAATTTTCATTTAGCAAGGACACTTCCTTTTCCCCAAAAGGACACTTCCCATTTTTCTCCCCCAAAAGCAGCTACCTTTCCACAAGCTCCCCCACCTAAGCAGTGATCTCTATATTGTTCTGCTTGCTCACAGCTGCCTGCGGGTCAAAGCACAGGGGTGTTGGTGTTGTTCACAAACAGAAGTTACTCCATTCTGTCCTGATCAGCTGTACCGGAGGGGGTGTTCCTATGACTGTGTGCATGAGGGAAAAGGGCTGCATGAGGAGAACTTTCTAAACACCTGATGGTGGTGGGGGGAACAACACGTAGAAAGAGCATAAGACTAAACAACGGGGCAGTGATTTCTGGAGTGTGGTGGAGCAGTGTTGATCTTGCATTAGTAAGACTTTGGCAAAGAAAATAAGTAGGGATGCTGGAAGAATAGATGTGGGCTTTTTATTCAAAGCAAATAATGGGAATTGCTATTTGCATAACATGACTATAATGCTGGGAACAGTACATTGACTGTTTGGAATCATAGAATTCCAGACTGCTTTGGGTTGAAGGGAGCATAAAGCTCCTTCAGTTCCAGCCCCTGCCACGGGCAGGGACACCTTCCATAGAGCAGTTGCTCCAAGCCCCTGTGTCCATCCTGGCCTTGAGCACTGCAGGGATGGGGCAGCCGCAGCTTCTCTGTCACCCTGTGCCAGCGCCTCAGCACCCTCGTAGTGAAATTCAGCAGCAAGATCAAATTCTTTGTGTAGCTTCAACTTTGCCTTTAAAATCTTACCTTGGGAAAGGTGGATAATCTGGAGTGGGAGAGGCATCTTTTTCTCTCTTCAGTGTTTCCAGCCGGAAATGCCCAGGCTGTTTCTGTGGGCAGGGCTGGGTTTAAATGCACTAGTCTGGATGTTCAAAGTATAATAAGGACACTGAACTGGGTTAATCCCTGCCAGAACAGAAGCCTGGCTCCCTGTCCACCTGCCACCCAGCCTGGGGATCCAGCCTTTGGAAAATGGATGCTTCTCCAGCCGCTGCAAACATTCGTACTCCTCTGTATGTAGACAGCTGTAGGGAAGCAATCAGGGAGCCTGGGCCTATTGCCCCATCCTGCTGCCGGGCCTCACAGGTGGAGTTTATTCCTGCCCAAGAACATCTGGGATGTGGCGGTGAGGAGAGGAGCAGTCACCCCTGCCACAGGTGCTGGGGTGTCAGGCAGCGGGCCCTGGGCTCTGCTCTTGAGAGCCGGCTGAGTCCAGGGGAGGGGAAACGGCCCTTCCCGAGGGATTTACTGCTCCTGACTAAAACCAGACCTTGAGCTCCAGGGAGTCTTCTTCCAAGGCTGCTATTCACTTAGAGTACTGTTGCCCCTGTAACTCTATGGCTTTGCGAGGAGCAGAAACCAGGGGCTCAGTTGCTTCCCTCATCAATGGCATAACCTGTAATTATGCAAAACGGAACAGAAGAAGGCCACAAGGCCACTTACAAGCAGCTGATGGGATAGATACCAGGTGCTCATCTGAGAGCTTGGAGCAACCAAGGTGGATTTGTCACAGGAACCCAGCCTGAGTGGCCCTGTTCTGCGCCAGAACATTGTCACACCCTGGAATCCTATGAGATTACAAGATATTGGTGGCATTGCTGGAATAACCCCAAGCGGGCAGACAGTAATGGATGGACAGGGAAGATGCATTCCTGCAGGTACCAAAATTTAGGGAAGATCTATGGTGTTTCCATCAAGAGGGATCCCATTCCTCTTCCATCTCTATTCTTTCGAAGCAGATGCTTAGCTGGTGGTACCTGGTATATCCACATCAGCTAATGGAAAACCTCTCCCAGCCAAGTTCCTGAGCAAGGGAAGCAGAGATTTGCCTCCCATTTCTTATTCGGATTAGAAAAAGAGCTGATGCTGACCAGAAGTTTAATTTTCTCTCCTGATTTCCTTTGCCCAGGTTCAAGTTTTTGTTTTAGGCAGTTTGGAGCATGAAGATGTTTGGGGTTAGCAGCCAGCATTAGCTGTTGAACTCATGGGGGAGCAGCCTGATCAATGAGCAGGTCAGTGCCAGCGGCCTTGGAATGTTTCCTTTGTTGTTTTGTTTTTTTGTTTCACCTGCATAAGTCGATTGCTTAAACTGCATTTAACTTCCACGGGGTCGGTGCCGCTCTGATTTACAGCGGCCTCAATATTATTTAAGTTTGGAAATTACTAACAGTAAATCAAATTTGGGTCATTTTGCTCTGGAACAGGAACGTGCTCTGAGGATTGGATGCAGTTGAACCGATCCACTTAAAGTCAAGCAGTGACTTAATCTAGATTATTTTTCCTGAGCGTGTCTGTCGAGGTAACACTATTGCTTCTTCAGTTGTTGTTACAAAATGCAGGGTCCAGATCTGTGTTCTCTCCATGTGTGTGGCATTTGCATGATGGGCTGTTAAGCACTACCAGAAATAATTAGGGCTAATTTGCACTGAAACAGATGACGCTGTAGGTACCTGGTGTGATGCAGCTGCCTTATCTCTTAACAGTGATTGCTCACGGTGTGAATGGTGAGCCTTGTCTTTCATGTATGGAGTCTCATGTATTAGTGCAAACAGGTGGAACTCAGGTTGGTTCATTAGGAGTTTGATTCATGGCAAATTACTGATTTCTCCCTAATTGCAGGAGAGAATGATCTTGTTGCTTTCCCAGCTCAGCTCCTTTACATGTGCAGGACTGTTGGAGTTCTCCTAGCAATTGGCATCCTGGGCAGCTCAGCCCCAGTGCTCTTCAGAGGGTGAGGGCCTGCCCAGGGGAGGTGCCACCTGAAATGGCATTTGAGGAATAGCTCTAAGGCAGAATCGCAGAACCTCAGACTGGTTTGTGTTGAAGGGAGCTTAAAGCATATATATCTGCTGTGGAAAGCTGATATTCACTGGGTCTGAAATACTGAAGGACTTGCAGACCATAAACCATTGAATCTATTTCACTATAGTATAATAACTATCCTACAGTTTTAATGCAATTGAGCTGTTTGGAAGGCAAAGCACATTTTGATGAACTCATAGCTGCTCTGTATCCAGTTAAAGAAGTTTTAAACTATCTCTTAAATTTAAAAGCTGTTTTGTGCACATTTAACCCTGGCACAATTAACAGCTAAAATTGCCCAGTAAGTGATGGGGTGGTTTAAACACAGGTAGCCACACTTTTCTGTCTGCAAGAGAAGGGAATGCTGCATTACACCAGCCAATGGGCTACTCCTGCCCTCTCTGTAGTTTTCTTCCCCATCATTCCTTTGTCACTCTGTTCCAGAATGGGGCCAGGAGCAGCCCTGACAGCCCTCGGGCAGGCTACAGGTGATGTGACTCAAGGATGCCCTGGCCAGCAAGTTCTGAGCTCTTATTTATCACGGAGGGGATTCCTCTCCTTTCCCATTAAAAAAGTTTTCACTTGTTTTCTGAGGCCGTGTGTGCTATGGCCACACGTGCAATGCCCAAGGCACCCACATTTACAGTGAAACCACTGTATCTTGGTGAGATGGTATCTTGGTGAGATGTCTTTGGGGAGGCTGTAACTAGTGCAGTGAAGCAGGTCATTGCTGGAGGAGTCTAGGTTCCCATGTGTTTAAGCCTGTGTTGTTCAACATCTGATTAATAAACCTCACATTCCACAGAGTGAATGAAAGGTTTTATTTTAACAAAGCTGGTAGAGGCATGCGTTAGAGACTGGAAATTCAACGTCCTGTTTCATGTGCTGCGCGGCAGGTGGGTTTCTCCATTGGAATGCTCTTAGGTGGCTCTGTTAGTTTGCATTATGCTTCCTACTCACTAGATGTCTCCCGGAGCAAGGTACATGCTCCAGGCTGCGTTGCCTCAAAGACCAGAGACTGAAATGGAGCTGGAAGTGAGTCTGAGCAGGAGTTCAGCTGTTTGCATGCTGTAACTGCTTGTCCTGGAAACAGAGTCGAGCTCTGCAGCACAAGTGATGTGCAGAGCACCCAGAGGCACTGCCACCCTGCCAGCATCCATGGCAGCCTTCAAGCAGTGTCCCTGGACTCCAAAGCTAGCAGGGCCACAGACTGGTGCCCATCATTTGTGTGTATTCATGCTCAGCTGCTGAGACTGATGACAGATTTTGTCAAGTAACATGTTTACAGGCAGAGAGACATGAGGGCTACCACTGGGCAGGAGGTAATACCCCCTGCTGAATCTCTCCCTGGGTCTTCTGTTAGCTCAAGTGTGTTTCAGGCCCTGTTTAGGATGCCAGTGAACCTTCCTGCATAACTTCTACTCCATCTTCTGCTATATCTGGAGTTTGGAAAAAAGTGCTAAGCAATGAACCATCACTGGAAAGATGAGCACAGCTTCCTTCCACTGATTTAATTAGCTACTTCAGCTGGGCCGGTAAGTTCAGGTAGTTCAGCCAAGCAGCAACATTTCCCCCTGTAATTGGGAATTATCTGATGAAGCTGCAGCACTGCAAACTGTTGCATCAGCTCGTATGTGAAGTGCTGATGAGCTGGTTTCAGATATAGATCCATAGATTAGCCCAGGGATCTCTGTCACATACAGGTCCTTCCAGTGCTGAGGGAGCAGACAGCCCCTGGGCTTTGAAGTTTTGACACCTCTCCTGCACACCATGAGCCCCTCTGCTGCCAGCAGAAGCCCTTTCCAGCCTTCAGAAAACACAGGCACGTTACCAAGGTGGCAATGGAAAAGGGGGAAGGAAGATGCGTCTGTGTCAGAAGGGAAACAGCACAGAGGGGTCTGGAGAGGGTAACACCAGAGCAGCTGGTTCTGCAGTGCCAAGGGAAAAAGGGCGCTGGAGGAGCCCTTGGACGGGACTTGCTGGAGATGCCAGGCTAGAGAGTGCTGAGGCGCTGGCACAGGGTGCCCAGAGAAGCTGTGGCTGCCCCCTCCCTGGCACTGTTCAAGGCCAGGTTGAGCACAAGGGCTCGGAGCAAGCTGCTCCAGTGGAAGGTGTCCCTGCCCATGGCAAGGGGTTCGAACTGGATGATCTTAAGGTCCCTTCAACCCATAACACTCTGGGGTTCTGTGATGTTTCCAAGCTGGGGGGTGATTAAATCCTGGCAGGCAGCAGGGCAGAGATGGGACGAGGAGCAGCAGTGGGCTGGAGGGGGATGTGCTGCGTGCGGTCCTCTTGCAGGCTGGAGCAGCTCCCTACGACCCTGCCATGGACCTTCACCATGTGTCCCTGGAGCAGCCCCGCAGCCGCCTCGGAGGGGGCAGTTTGTGAGGAGCAGTGCAGAGCTGAGCCTCAGCTCCTGCGGCAGGACCTCACCTGCCTGTGACCCACCAGCTCGGTGCAACAGCAGCGTTCTGATGAGCCTAACTCATAACTCATATCCTGCGTGCTGGGATGCCGGTGGCTTGGTGTGGCTTTGCCTGGCATGGTGATGAGTCTTGCATTAGCAACTTGAGGCCCTGCCAGAGAGGCAGAGGAGAGAGATTCTGTCATAAAGAGCTTATCAAGTCCTTGCATGAAACAAGGAAGCAGCAGCAGTTCAAGGCAGGCAGCAAACAGAAGGTGCTTCCATGCAGGCCAAGGGGCGAAATTTATATGAGAAATCTGTTGTCTGCAAGAGGGGGTCTCCAGGGACAGGGACACGAGAGGCAGATGGGGCAGAGTCTCTGACCTGGGATGCTTTCTGGGGATCGGCGTTCTTCCCTGCAGGCCACAGCAGGGGTGTTCAGCAGCAAAGGTGCCGCTGGATCAGCGGTCATCTGAGTCTTATATTCGATTCCTTGACCCTTCCTAGGGCTTTTCCAAGGTGTAAACTGTGAACTGTGGCAATAGAGATGTGAGGGTTAATTCTGACACTGCTGTTCTCAGCATTTACACACCTACCCAGCCCCTTTTGCATTTCAGAAGTTATTTTTGGCCTCGGAAACAACTTCCTGTGGCAAAGGGTCCTGCAGGGCGATTTCTCTCTCTGTGTAATGGATTTAATTTGCATTTGTTTTGAATTTTCTGCTCTTTAATTTTGTTAAGTGGTGCTGGTTTGTGGTGCTCTGGGGCAGGCAGAGTAGCAGCTCCGTGTGCTATTCTGCAGCCTCTTACAGAGGCACGATCAAACAAAGGAACCACCGGCCTTGCCTGTGTGTGCCTGTGGGAGCAGAGTGCGAGGGGACATCGATAAGGAGATGCAGAACTGCTCTATTTGCAGACCAGATCACTGGTTTCAGAGCGAACAAGCTGGCTGCTCAAAGGACAGAAAGGAAAGCAGAGTCATCCCGAGGCATTCAGCAATGAGCTATGCAAGACATAACCTCAAACCACAGGAAGCCCTGACATCCCATGAAGTAACAAATATTTTTCTATTAATACCAGCGTTTTTATTGCCTCTTTCATCCTGAAAGAACCCTCGCTGGCTTTTGTGCTTTGCAGACTCAATTCAGTAATTGCTTCTCCAGGTATTCCCAAAGATAGGTCCATAGCAAGTGCTTAACCACAGGGACAAGCCTCTGTGGCAGCCCTGGTGCGGAAGAGCTGGGTCTGTCTGAAGGCAGAGGAGGATATAGATGTACATATATTCATGTACAAATGCAGGGCACATTGCTTCTTTCACCTGTTTGTTCATGTATTTAATCACAAATCTTCAGTCAAGTGAGGACATGGAAAGCTTTGGAAAAATCTGTCTGAGCGAATACAGAGGAGGACTGGAGTAGGAAAGCCGGATGTCACTGCCCTCCTCCAGCACCAAATCCAGATCCTCTGGGATAAGGCAGGCCAGAACCCAGCTTTGTCCCAGCCTTGCTTGTTTTCCTGGACAGCTGAAAGACTGAGAGCTCATCCCTGCTGCTGCCTCCGTACAACAGGCACCCCGTCACCAATGGCAGGGAGAAGCTGCACAGATGGCATTGGCACATGCATGGGTATGGTCTCTGAGTGAGAACAGACCTGGGGCTCTGTTTTTACACTGCTGTTGGGAGACATAGAATCCCAGAACCCCGGCCTGGTTTGTGTTGGAAGGGACCTTAAAGCTCCTCCAGCTCCAACCCCTGCCACTGGAGCAGCTTGCTCCAAGTCCTGTGTCCAACCTGGCCTTGAGCACTGCAGGGATGGGGCAGCCACAGCTCCTCTGGGCACCCTGT
>JAOEHX010041281.1:32569-45902 GCA_025448015.1 Bolborhynchus lineola
GGTTGGAAGTGGATGAGCTTAAGGTCCTTTCCAACTCTAACTCTTCTATGATTCTTAATGCAGACAAGCTCCCCTCCACCTCCGCTCAAGTGCTGCTCGGTGGTACCTCCACAAGAGTTTCAGTGCTCAACTACCAAACCCTGCAGGAATTCCGAATTCTTCCAGCTCCTATTCACTGATTTGGGTGCACCCAAGAGCCTGCTGCTCATGTGCCTGCAGCACTGCAGCCTACAGGAAGGGATACTCCATTTATTGCACCAACCAATTATTTACAGTCAAGGGGAAACATCTGCCCAAAGCACGCAGGCTACTCTTGCCCTAGGCACAGCATCAAACAGCAGGGTCTCTGAAGTCAGACACATGAAACATAGCTAGAATGAACAAGAGAATGCTGTAAGAGTAACAGTAACGTCATTTAAAGAGCAGCAATAGAGGAACCATCAGAATTATGGCAGAAGAAACTGAGGATGGTTCAAAAAGTCATTTTCTCCATGCAGGAAGAAGGGCCGTAAGTAATTTTACTGCTATAAACAAGTAAGCCCTTGGTACTCTACTGAGCTTGAGAATTAGCCAGCCAAGTGTGTGTGAGAGATTCAGGGTTAAGCAGTGGAACTGGTAATCACAGGAGGCACCGGGAATCAGCTGAAAAGCTGTACCAGAGCCTATAACCTGAATTTAAAGCTGTGACTCTTAATGCTAATTTGATTTCAAGTGTAAGATAACCCGCGGATGGGGAAATTAAGCCACTGAGCTGCACAGGCATGAGGAAAATGCAAATAGTAACAAGAAAGTTACATAAATGGGAAGAGCTAAGCAGAAGGGATAACCCCACGATATGAGAAACCAGGACCTGTGGCAATGAGAACTCAACAATAACCTGACTTGATTGCTCTTTGTAAAGAATTTTACGAGTACTTTTCGCATTGGCTGCCTTCAATACACTATTTATTTCAACAGAGTTCAATTTTCCTCGGTTTTATTCTAAGTGAAGGAAGTAATTGGGAGCAACAGCCTCAGAGAAGCAAACCAGAACAAGCACATGCTGCAGACACAGAGCAGCCTTTGCACATTCATGAAAAATAGCATCAGGGCACTGAAGCCCTTTGTAAAGAGTGATGACTGTGAAAGCACTGAAGGTGTCACTGATGCAGGGTTTATGGCATTGAAAATGACCTGCTAAAAATCACCACTGGCTTTGAGATTTGCTTTAAGCTGCTCAACCACTACTGCTAATTCACACAGGAGTCTATATAAAGCAGTCCTACAATGTGGTGGAAGAATCCAGCACTCAAAACATCCACAGCAACCCCAATGCAGCATGAACCACAGTGGTACATTTTAAATGATGTTTATGTGCACTACTGGGCACTGCTATACAGCAGCACCTGCTCCTGTGCTGTGTCAGTGCAGAGCCCTGCCTGGCCACACACACCACAGCTCCTCTGACACAGGTGGTGTATTTAATGTGTCTGGTCTGAAACTACTTCTCCAAAGGGCTCCTAACAGACTGTAGCTAATTGCAAACCTATACAGAATTAGCACCACCATTTGCAGAACAAGCAACTTGTGCACATCTGCAGTGCTCAAGTTACAGGTACACAACTCCGGCTGCTTCCGGAGTCGTTATGCTCCCATTCTACCAGCAGAGCAACCCGTGCTGCAGTGGATTCACACCACATCTTAATCCTCTGAGTATGTGACCATTTGTAGTTTATATTCAGCTCATCTTCTAAGGACAGCAAAACTGTATTGAGAGCACGAGCTGGCGCTGTAGAACACGGAGCTCAAAGTATATCGGACAAGTTCCAACAGTTCACTGATGATCAGCTTTGGGCAACACTTCGTGTTGTACAGCAGCCAAAGCAGCGTGTGTAATGCCAGCAGTGCAGAGGCTCCCAGCACATTCACATTCCAGTTTACATCACCTGCTGGGCACATACTGGGAACACTCCAGAGGAGAGCTGGGAAGGATGCATTAGCATTTTGCTGCTGAGCTTTCCGGGAGGTCAGAGCAGACAGCTCTGTGCCTATTTACCACCCCTGCTAGCCTCAACTCACTACAGCAGGACGAGAGCCGTTCGGGGGCAGGCTGGGCTTGGCACACGGAAGGGTCCAGAAGCACAGTCACTGCAAGGCCAGCAGGAGCTACATCAGCTTTGTAACTGCAGATCCTTCAGGAAGGCGTGCTTCCCCTGCATCTGGCTTCACTCTCACCTTCTCCAAGTTCAAGGACTCACAAGTTCCACAAGAAACATGGACTTGGAGCGATCAGGAGCTCCCAGCAAAACCAAAGCTTATTGTACAAGCTCTGTGAAAACCACAGTATGCTTTCCTAAATAAGGAGCTGTGAAACACAAAGGCACTTAACGGCACATTAACATGCACTGCTACAAAATAAACAAGCAAAGCAATCTGTGCTGAAAGGCTTTCTGTCTACATACCCCTCGGGCAGTGGGGGCACCAACCCACCACCCCAGCTCTCTACACTCAGCACTGACCTGAGCTACACTGGCAGGACCTGAGAAACTTCTAGCAACAACAGCAGATACTGTAAGTGTCTTTGGGAAGCTTTCCTGCACTAGAAGGTGTATCTGAAATGATAAGAATAAACTATTTCATACAGCCAGCATGTTGCATCAGTGCAGTGAACGATGCATAGGCACAAGAGATGTGGCTGTGCTTAACCCACAAAACAGAGAGAATAGGAAGAAATTGATTTGTCTATTATATCAACCTATCAGCCTGCTCTGCTGCATTACCAATGCAAAAAGAATGCAGCCTCAGATGCTGCAAGAAAAAAACCTTTATAATGAAAATAAACCCGAGCTTTCACAATCAAATGATGGCACAGAACTTCCACGGGACCCAGAAACCTTGCAGAACTGCAGTGCACCTTCTGCGACACACAGTGCTCAGTGTAACAAGCAGCGCCCCCAAATCAGAGAGAACAGTGATACAGGAAACGCTAGCAGCATGCTCTGAACATGCACTACAGTCTGGAGGTAACGAGGCCTCACCAGGGAACAGGCAAATTCAGTTCTTGCCTGATTTGGCCTTTGAGATGATACAGGGAAAAATAATGCAGCTAACTACAGTCACTGTATCATTGCATGAATATCTATTTGGCAAAAGGCAAGGCCAAAGCACCTTCGAGAACACGAAGTTAGATCCAAGGCCTTTGTTATATTAATTGTATCAAAGTACTTTACAAAACGAACTGTAAACCTTTCATGTTACTCCCTTGTGATTAATATTTCTTCCTGAATACGCTGTTCGATGTTACTGCTGAGCGGCCCGGCTGCGTAGCTGACATGTAAAATTGAACCTTCAATGGACTACAACCGAAACAACACCCCCGGAGGAGACCTTCGTTACGTTTACCTCCTACCCACACTAGGTGTCAGTAGAAGAGCAGCCGGGCCCCACTGGGCCGCCGGGACAAGCAGAAGTCAGTGTTCCTTCGGTAAATATTGCCATTGAGTGGCAAAGCGTTAACTCTCCGCTCCTGGACTCCAGCGCTGTTAATCCTCAGTAATTACCTATTTAGCTAATTAGAAGGAAACTCCAGGCACCCTTTGGCTCAGCTGCCACCAGATGAAACATGGGCAGCTTAACAACCCATTAGTTGGGTTTCCTATGGATTGCAATCTGAATGTTTCATTTCTTGGCGTTCCACCTTCTCATGCCCTGTGCTCAGGCTGACCTACCCCTCGTCGGTGCGCTAAAAGGCCCTCTAAAGAACTGTTCTCCTGCAAGTGAGCAAGTGTCAGAAATGGAGTGCAAACTTACTTCAGTAGACAAACGCCATGAAGTGATCTCTCCAAAATCCACACCATTATCCAAAAGGACTTCTTCTTCCCCAGGGTTGTCAATGACCAGGCTGTAACATAATTCCCCTCGACTGGACCCAAAGCAACACCGTGCTCCAGATACTATGGATTTTTCTCTTCCTCATACAGACTGTTTTCCTGATGTTTCTAAGCAGCATTAAATGCGTGGTTCTCAGCAGCCTGGATTTCAGGACCCAGGAATGAACACGCGTTCACTTTAAGCAGGTGAGTAACCATCAGCTATCTGCCACTTAATGACACAGCCACTGAAATTTAATTACTTATTCCAGCCACAGAGCAAAGGCATTAATGAGCTCCCATGAAGCTGCACAGCCCTGCTCAGGAGATGCACCACATCTTCTCCACTGGGGTGGGAGGAGAGGGAAGAAGAGTTTCTCCTGCCCCAAATACGGCACTAGCAGATGCGTGAGCTCCCGTTCATCAGCACTGCCCCATGCAAAGCCTAAAGCAGACTCTTTTGTTAATATTATAAGTAGCAGAAAATATGATTTGATTTTAGATTTCAGTGTGAAAACGCAGCCTGGGAGTCAGAGGAGCGAGTCAGAGATGAACTGGCTTCCTCATAAACATCATGAGACCACAAAAATCCAGCACTTCATGGCATCATTTTCATGGCCGTGTCTCATGTTACAGCATGTTGAGCTACACAGCATCATTCTCCTTGTCAGGATAAATACGATTGTAACTACTGTCTATACATTAATGCAATGGATTTTTTTCCATTTTTAGAAGGAGGGAAAAGAGTTCAGAACATGCAACCTTCATTTTAACTTCAATTTCTAGAGTCCCATTGAAAGTTCAGGGGTTTTTTTCCTAACACCCCCTACCAAAAAAAATCCTAAACTATAAAGAAAGACTAACACTTCTGGGATGCAAGACTCAAGGAAAAAGTTAGCAGATGGATTAACAAAGAGAAATCAATAGGAGATGTGTGTATTTACCGCTAAGAAAGAAATCAGGTCAATTATTTACCTAATGGATTGTTAAAAAACACCAAACCAAAACCCCTAAAGGCACCACTGATCCCACCTTTGGACAGGCAGAGCTTCTGCTGAGGCTTCAGCTGTGTGTTTGTAAGACTTTTTATATGCCAGGCTTTCATCTAATCCAGTGATGTTTTCTCACACCCAAACACATTTAGGCAATAACTAATGGTAGAGGTCTCTGAGAAAATGATCTATCACAGTCTACTCTTCTTTAAATTAAAGACACCCAGGTTTGACTCTGCCAAAATTAACTGGCCAACATTTCCTGCCTAGACACTGCAGCCACTGAGCGCTGCCGAAGGGGAGGGCATGCTTCTGGCAGGAGAAGATGCTCCTCTTTAATAAATTACATTTTAAACATTAACTCATTGAAAAAGTTAAATTAACATTTCACACACTCAGCTCAAACTGCTCTGCAGTAGTTGACAACTCTTACCAATTTTGCTTTCCTTGTGCTGCAAGACCAAATACTGCAGTCCTAACAGATGCCTCCATGTGAACGGAGCAGAGCCCACACTCCTGCTGTGAGACATTCAATGTAAATGTGACACTGAACTTCACACTGAGGAAGCACAGGGGAGCAGAACTCTTGTTTTGAACTAGCTCTCCAGGAGGCACAGAAGCAAGAACTTAATTAAAAGAGACTGCTCCCAAATTCTACTGAGAGAAACCGGGACACTTCCAAAGAGCTGATCCTCAGGACAGTTACATTATAATTAACAATTACAGTATTAATTCTATATTATTTACAAATGACAGTAATATACCTATCATTTATCTAAATTACTATCAGGTAATTTTGATAAAATCTCTTAGCTCTCAATATTCATTCAACCAACATTCCTATTGCATAACAAACTGTTTGTCATTGCATCTGCAAACTTAACACCCCCACTAGTTCTCCTCTGCCTCCACTTTGCAGTCACAGACACCTGCTGTCGGTTTGACTGACATCTGGCTTCACACCTCACTGTAAAGGCCTAAGTAAGTATATAATGACAGTGGGATTTAAAATAAAAAGTAGCTGGAAAACTTACTTCAAAAAGAAAGAGAATGGAGTCCAGCTCCTCCCTTTGCGATTTATTCCCTGCAAGGCAGAAAGCAACAGTTTGCCATAAATACATGGTATGAGACAGGTGGCAAAATCACAGTTACTCAACTTAAGTCAAAGCTGTTGCACTCTACTTATTTTATTCATCTTTAATATCAAAAGAGCAAGATGCTTCCAGACTTCAGTGCCCCTCTCTCTCGAATCTGAGTGAGGGACCGCTGGAGCCCAAGTCACTGTGCTCATCTCCAAGCAAACAGCCATTCCTGAGCTCCAGCACTGTGCTTGGTCTGTGCATCACTGACAGTGCTTGAGCTGAACAGACATCTGCTTAACTGCAGGCTGAGGGCTTCAGCACTTCAAAACAAGACAAGAGGACGTGTATGTAAATGCACAAGAACTGATTCTTGAGCTGAAGTGACACTTCACCATAAAGATGTATTTAGAATTCTTTTCAGTTATGACATTTCAGAGCAATTTCCGTGCTCGCCTCTCTGCTACCATAAAATTAACATGATTAATACTAATACTGTACTGCACAGAACCATGAATGCAAATAGAGGTAACTGGACTAGATAATCACCAGATAAGCTCTAACAGAATGCTGCTGAGAACGGTTGGCGAAAACTGGCTCAAAAATTGCTGGCAAACCTCTAAACCTTACCTTTTTGTTTCAAGCTATTTTCCAGTGTTATGAAGTTTTCATAGAATACAAAATAAATTTGAGAATAATTATTCTCAAAAAATTGCTTCAGGTCACTTCCATCCACAATATCTGAAAAGAGGAACAAACAGGGTCATTGCACAACATCACAAAGCTGGAAGTCGCTGTCTTCATGCAAATTGAGCCTGAAATAAATGCAATACAACACCACTTCAGTGAGTTCACTGGATATTCTACACCAAACTGATTCCATCCTTGCAAGTAAAACAGGGACGTTTCCATTTGCACTTCACTGATGAAAGTTTGCCATGTGGCTGAGGTCCATTGGGTTTCCATAAACAGAAACATAAAGGAGACGGGCTGTGTCTTGGCTATCAACCTAACGGCTTCTGTGTCGTTACAAGCAGGTCTCGGGGGAAAAGACAAACACCAGCAAAGATTCCTGTATGCAAATTGCAGGCTTTACCTGACAAGCAGATGAGTTCAGAAACCAGTAATTCCCAATTCATTCAAATGGAAGGCCAAGAGTGAGCCCTTCCCTGAGCCTCGGCTTGGGCCTGGCATTTAAAATAAGTTTATTAATTAAGAAGAAAAAAAAGATCTCATGCTTTCTAAACCTGCTCCTGCAAAACACACTTTAACACCACCTGCTCTTCACTGAACTGATTCGGTCAAGAAAAGCGAGATGATCCCACCCCAAAAGAAGATAAAGGGCAGGAATTACTAACAACACCGCTTCCCACTGAAATCTCACCTCTCGAGAAACTCATTCACTAATCAAGACAAAGCAATTGCAACACGACCCGGTAATATCACACAACTGCAGAAAAGGGAATGATTTTAATCTCAGACAATGCAGGGAGGAGCGTTAATTAATACCTTTTTGATGGCAGGGCATTGCCTGGTTGCTTGTGCTATGGGAACCAGCAGCGCATGGAAACGTTCACATGATATCTGTTTCCTACAAGCTACTGGCCTCGAATCTGGGAGCTAAGTGCAATTCTTCCCCTCTCTGAATGCGTCCTGTTAAATACAACTCTAGGAGAAAACAAGGCTTCCATTTACAAGGACTTCATATGAAGGGATGAGGTCATTAAGAGCTGAACAAAAAGGAAACTTTCCCTTTAAGCTGTGAAAGGAGGAGAAAGGAACTGCCTGATCAAAAAAAGCAAATGCTCCTTTTCTCTATGGGTGACTCATGTGTGGCACTGCTGTTGGGAGGCACTGGAGCACCACAGCCCTCTCCTGCTGACCCACGGTGCTCCTGACATTCCCTCGCAAGGTGGGCAGGAAAACCTCCTCCTGCCTTAGAAGCAGCCAGCAACAACGCTCCCATTTACTACCCCAAGAGGTGATATTCACTCAGAAAGTAAGGTTTTACTGCAATCCTGCCGGCCAGTTGTCATCCTGACACCACTGCCCACGTCACCTAAAACACAACACCCAAAACAAGGATTAAGCCACATGCCCAATAATTCCACTGCTCAAAGACAGAGCTTTCCTGTGCATTTCCCCCCAGACTCCTTACTTGCTGCATACACTGAGAAAACACAACTTCTTTACTCCTTTACCACACACACTCATGGTGAGGAGCAGTGGAAGGCCACAGTGAGCACGAGTGCTCCTCCCTGCCCCGGTGGGCACAGGAGGGCAGAGGTGGGTGATGGCTCTGCCAGCTAAATCAACAGAAACCAGGACAAGACAGAGCTTCTCAGGAGGGCTCATGGAAAGTTGGCAGGGGGCCTGAGACAGTCACTTGGCTCACTACTATATGTATGCTCAGCTTGTGGCAGGGTAAGGCTCCTTCTCCTTTCTAAATGGAAAACATCAGTGGAAGTTTCATGCACTACTTATCCTATAAAGTAAGAAAATAAAACACTGACTGTAGAGAAATCATAGTGACTGAAGAATTCAGAAGCATCCAAGGAAATTAAACTGCAGGGCGGGATTGGATGGCAGGTATTAGGTAATACTTACATATTTACTCATAAGCAGCTCTCAGGTTACTGCTGCTGAAACCAGCCCCCAGTGAAGGCAGAGCTCGGAGCGAGCTGGCACACGCTGTCAGCCATCAGATACACAGTGGCTTCCCAAACCCACATACACGCTAATGGCATTCCTCAAACAAGGACAGGTGATCCACGGGCTGATGTGTCCCATGGACACTTTACAGCTTTTACAGCAACATACAGGAGATAGAGGCGTTCAGGAGGGTGTGCACGAGATTCCTTCCATACGAAACATGTGCCTGCTGGCTCATAAGGTAACCGCGAGTCGCCACAACTTGCCTTGCTGAAGCTGGAAGTTTAGGGAAACAAACTAGCCAGGTACCATTGAATAAGAATCTGGGTTTCCTGCCAAGCTCTCATTACCCTTCTCATATGACTAAATCTGAGGGGACAATCATCCTGTCCTTAGCAAGCCAGAGCCTTTCTTTTTCTGTTAACTCCAAGTGTTGCTGCAGTCACTTAAGTAAGCAAAATCCTCCCTTCATTCTATGAACTTCCAAAGTCCTTTGGCTTCATGTTATTCATACAAAGTTCTCTCAGTCCTTAAGGGCTTTCTTTAGCTCAAATACTTCAGAATTAAAGCAGATGAAGAGACAATGGTGCAGTTGTACCCCGGTTAATTATAAACTTTTATTACTCCTCTTGCCCCAGAAATTACAGATCTTACCTTCAAAAAGGTGCATCAGCATGGCAACATCCAGTACTGACCCCCCTCTAGTTAGAACAATCTCTACAATAACTGAACACCTCCAATTTCACATGAAACCTAAGGATAAGGGCTGTTCTAACCTCAGCAGGAAGGCTGGAAGTGGTCACCTCTGAGTGTCTCTACATGAAAACCTCTCCTAAACCCGTGCCAGAACTGGAAAACCCCCCTGCCCTCCTTCAGTACCTGGCTCTTGGCCTTGGCAACCGCACCAATCTGCTGCTACTTTCAAAGCAACGTTATCATCCTCAGCAATATTCAGTTCTAGAAAATTCAAGCCCCGTAATTCAGCTCCAGCACCGTCCCCATCCCAGGCAGCTCGCAGCGATTCACCAGTGCCTCTGGGCAAGCGCCCACTTTTGGCTGTTTCTCAGCCTAACGTGCATGGTGCTGGGCAACTCAGAGCACCCGAGTCTGTTCACAGAGACAATCTGCACACCAACACTACCTCCGGCCTTGAAGCTCTCCGGCAAATCACTCTGAAATTGGGAGGAGTATTAACACCACACAGGAAAGGCTCAGCACCCTCACAAAGTAAAAACATACCCATTTTCTGCCTGAGCAGAGAGTGACCTCACATAAATTACTGGAGAACTACAGCAGAGAGTAGCTGCTGCTCCTACTACACCGTTACTCATAAGAGATACTGTGTCATGACAGAGCAATTCTTGCAACCAGAAGAAAAACTCAAGGAGAACACACTAAGCCGAGCAAAGATGCTCGACTGAGCTTGACACTTGCACCTGAGGAGAAAACATTGAGAGAGGCTGAAAAAAAAGAAAGCAAATACTTTTACCCAGGAACAGTCACAGGAACAAAGTTTTAAAGAGCAAAGACACATTTTATGCTAAGCAATGTCCCACAGACACCAACCTGGGAAACAGCGCAGAGAGCTTCATTTATAGCCAAATCACCGGGAAAGAGCCAAGCTCGCCACCACCACTGCTTCTAAGACAAGTGTGGCTCAAGTCTATCCTAAAAAGGGCACACTGTTGACACTGTATTTGGGAATACCACGTTCCTACTGATTTTACCAAAGTTGTGACAGTCAGCTTGTCTTTATAGCAATAACACTAAAGGGACTTTTCTGGTCATTTCCCTAACACCACTGCGATTCCAGGGAGTGCTTTGCATGTAGGTATGGTGCCATGCAGGTAGGGACTGCCCACAGGAAGCAGGAGCTCAGATCCTGAAGGGCATCAGAGCCTTGAGAGATGCTCCAGCAACACAAATGTAGAGGGAATCTTTTCTTTCAGTTTGGGTACTGCACAAACGGATGGTAGCTCAGGGACCAGAAGCCATCAAACTGGATGTTACTAATCCTGGTGCTCACACAACCCCTTATTTATGGAAATACACATTCCTCCTCCTCATCCCTCCGCTGCTATACCATCTTCTGCTTCCTATCCTCCTGCGTCAGCATGATCTCAGAAGAGTAACTGTCATTTTGTTTACAGATTAATTCCTGTGATTTAGAGCTAACAAAGGGAGAGAGGATGGCACCTCCTACGGAAACCCAGGAACAGGGCAGTTACTTTGAGAACATGTGCCACTATGGCCTGAGCCAAGCAGTTGGGGACAGGCAGTGAAATGGCTGGGGTGGGTGGACACAAAGACACACACACTCCTAGCCCTGGCCAGCACAGCACAAGAGTGCCACACTGAAGGGGGAGAGAAAGAGAAAGAAACGTCCAACTATTTTTGAGACTTTATACCAAAAGCTCTGTTTGCTTTAAATACAGAGGAGATCCTTACCATGAGTTGCTTCGTTCTCTCTGCTGAACAATACCATAAAACATGCACTTGCAACAATATCTCTGAAGATATTATCTTCAAAAAGCCACTCCCATGTTATCTGAAGTGTTTACACTGATGTTCTCAAAGGCAGACATCAGGAACAGGACCAGAGCCTGCTTTGACACAGCCCCTGCAATAAACCACATCCCCTACGAGACAGCCAGCTGCCACATCACAGCACTGCAGCCAGGAAGGCCCTCATTCACTGCCCAGCCCTCTGGCTCTGCTAACAGCTTCACCTGAAACCAGTGTTCAATAAGAAGTTTAACCAAAACATCAGGTCACTGCCTCTGGAAGAAAGCCTTCTTCCTGAGCGTGATGGGGATATTTCTCCCCCCAGTTACCAACTGGGTTGTCAGTATCTTCACAGAAAGCACCAGGCATTGCTTCCCCCTTCTGTTCCATCTGCCTGGGGACATCAGTTAATTTCGTCACGCTCATGGGTGCATTTCCCATTCGTTCCACCCGTCAGGTCTGTCACCAGAGCCTGACAACCTTCTGTCCCGCACAGGCACACAAAACATCACGCTCCCTAGGATGGGTATCACCGAGAGCCACAGCAGTGCTTCACCTTAACCTAGTTGTGTCCTTCGGAGAGGCTGACAGGGGAACATTAACCCAAGCTGCTGTATTTCTTCTTTCTTCAAGTCCCTTTACTTTTGTGGGGCTGGTGGAGCAGGATGACACACGAGGTCTGTGAGCTCCCATTCCAGTCCCTCAGAGCATCTCTCCCAAGATGCTTTCACAAAGTGTTCTAAACGTCAGCTCAGAAACAAGAAGCTTCCCAGCACTTTTTTCACACTGAAACTTGACATTCTTTCACCACTGCTTGCACAGCGCATGAGCAGTAAGATATACACAGTTAAAAGGCACATCATAATGCAGGTAAGGTATGTGCTCCTGCCTTTCCAAGGTCCTGCCCTCAGGCACTTAAATGCAAGGTACCATTACAAATTCAATGAATAAGAAGGCAAACAAACTTATCAAATACACATTTGGTCCTCAGAGGGAGATCAACACAAAACTGACACCAGAGTGCCAACTACGGAGATTCTGTACATACAGACTAGGAGGAATTTATACCCGGAGAAGCCACAGACCCTTCACTCAGCGCTAAGTCCAAAGCAAAGGTTCAGTGCTGTTCACAAACAACATGCAGACTGCAGGTGCTGCGGGACTCCAACACGTGAGCCTCCTGTGTCCCACCACCACAGTGGTCAGAACTGCTCCACTTGTGAGCCCACACTGGGAATATTAAGTATCGAAGGCCTGGGCACATCAAACCTGCATCTATTGCTGGTCAGAAGATGAGCAAGACCTGGCCACTTCCAGAGCATGACTCAAGATCAGCTACAGGTCTGTCCAGCACTTGGCCACTGATCTATTACCCGCAGAAATCTCTGGTTCAGATTAGCTACTTAAATGCAGCAGACCACAGGGGAATCCCACCTTTAAAGCAGGGTGACGGATGCTCACCTGTGCGCGAAACACGTCCCCAAAAAATCAGCAGGATGCCCGTAACAAACTGAACTACCACAGACTTTGCTTTCACCTCAATCATTCATTTCCACACTCTGAGTCCAGCTTTCTCCCAGGGCCCACCCCAAGGGAGATAACCACTGCTCCTCTCAGGACCACACTCCGCATCCTCACCACAAAAGCTCCTCGATTTGGTACAGAACGTTCAGAACTTTGTGCATTTTCTCTCCTCACAGGTGAAATTTTAACCTGCAGTTCCATCTCAAGCACTGCAGATGAGCCCATGCTGAGGGAGGTGCATCAGAGCAGCCCTGCAGCCTCCTCCTCTCACCTGATGAGCTGCTAACCCCAGACCCTCTCCTGCAGACACTTACTTGCTTCTCACAGCTCATAACACAACGTCTTTGAGGCTGTAACACATCTGCAAACCTGACTGAAATGGCAAACTAGACAACGGCTGCAGCACACCAGGACAGATCAGATCATTTTCTCCTTCTTACTGAGGAGACCAACCTAAAATGAGATAAACAAACACTGACACCGATTCTCCTGAACAGGGACAGTGTTCAAAAGCTCTTAAGAGCATTCTCCTGCTGCAGTTTGCTGAGTAACAGAGAACATGAGGCCACCCAAATCTTAGCAACTCATTTCTCACAGCTGAAATCACAGAATCCCAGCCTGGTTTGGGTTGAAGGGACCTTAAAGCTCCAACCCCCGCCACGGGCAGGGACACCTTCCATAGAGCAGTTGCTCCAAGCCCCTGTGTCCAACCTGGCCTTGAGCACTGCAGGGA
>JAOEHX010041282.1:0-26243 GCA_025448015.1 Bolborhynchus lineola
CAGGCTGAACAGCCCCAACTTGCTCAGACTGTCTTCATACAGGAGGTGCTCCAGTCCCCTGATCATCCTCATGGCCTCCTCTGGGCTTGCTCATGGTTAAAACGTCCTCATTCCTTTATCGATATGGGATTAACCAGAGCATGAGTTATTCCTGCAAAACTATGGGGCTCTAATCCCACTAACCGACTTCCTTCACCTTGTAGCTGTCATTCATTTGTGCATAAAAACTGTAAACCAAAATAAGTTTCACTTTGTTTCATTCCATCCGTGAGAAAATATTGATGACTTCCATAATGCACATGGTTTACCCACTTGCATAGTATATTTAAAAGAAATATTTTAATATATTATAATATTATAAATATGAATTATAATATTTATTTATTATAAAATAAATATTTTTATGAAAATAAGTCCAGTAATTTTCATTACATCTTCCTTATCCTTTCATCCATAAGGGATCATGAGGAAAATTTTCTCTTCTTTGGAAAAAAATCAAAGGATGCTACTCCTTTTTTACGACTTTCAGATCCTCCCACAAAATCTCCATGACTTTGCAGTTGGCACCAGCCCCATAAGCTCATCCACCAACTTAGATCACCAATGAGGTTTTTCATTTTTCTTTCTCTTTTGGCTGACCTTGAATTTCACACAGTCTTACCCCAATCTGGCTGCTACTATGGTGAGAGCAATTCAAGTTTATAATTCAGCAAAAGGAGCACATCCTCTGCAAAGACCACCCCATTCCTGGGATATTTTATATATAGCTTAGTTCCTCTTGCATTATAATTAGTGTGTGAGTTGTGGCACAGCAATGAAGGGAGTAAATTGGCTTTCCATGCCTGAAGTTCTTCCTTAGGACTTACTCAGGTGAAATCTGACCCACTCTCTGTCTACCTGCAGTGCAGGCCTACAATGTCAGCAACTTTAGGGCCCACTGGTATAAAACAGTGTCCAGGTTTTGTACCATCTGGCCAGTTATTAAAGAGGGAAATTCATAGAGATGACCAGTGCAAACAGATATTGGGAATTTTACTTCTGAATTAGAATTTGAAACTTCCATGACTTGACTATTTACGGAGATACTGTGTTTAAACGAGAGACCATGTAACTACTGTATTTAAACTGGAAATGCATAAGTCACACTGTTGTGATCGTCAGCTGCAGGAGGCAACTAAAGGGTAGCAGCAGTGCTGGAAGTAACACCCCAGATCACTTTGCTTAAAAATGCAATGGAACCAAGGTCTCCTGCAAGAAGCAGAAGTCCCTGCAGCTTGTCAGCTGCAGGCACGCTGTCTGTGAACAGACTTTGAATCCTATGGTAGGGAAGGATGCACCTTCTGTGTCAGAAAGGGAATGGCTGCATTAGCTTTGCTGCTGCAGAAAGGAGGGGAACTGCATGATTGCTTTGGCTGTGCTGGGCACAGGCCAGGACCATGGCTCTTGGCTAGTGTTAGTGTGACCCTGAACATGAACGCAACATTAGGACAGCTTCTTTTGGCTCCTGCTGTTCTCCAAACAGGTAGTGCAATTGAGAAGGTCTGCGTCCTCACAGAGGAAGGGATGTGGATGCTGGGCAGCAGAGAAGCAGGGAACCTCTTTCCCACCTCAAGCCAACCCACCTCCCTCCTCCAGTGCTAAAGAGAGAACTGCAGGGCCACAAGCGCTTGTGGCATAAATTCAGTTAAATCACTTAATTCCTTCCCCTTTCTTTCCTCTTCCTTTTCTTCCCCAAATGCTTTAACAGCTATAATTAGGGCAGTGCCAGTGGGAAGTGGAAGGCTTAACATCCTAACACAGGCCAAGTGCTATTACTTTGATGCCATGAACCCATAAAAGAATAGAAGCTCAGGGTTAAAAAAAGAGTCACAAAATTAAGTAAACTCTCTAAACCACTACTCAAAACCTATACAGGATAGCCTAATACTCGCAGAGTTTACAGTTATCTCCTCTCTGGGACTTTCTAACTACATCCCTATATCTTGTTAGAGCATGAGCCAGCTGAGTTAAAGACAGCAGTGATTTAATAGTGTCTGCACTCTCTCAGTGCTCACCTCTCATGCAGCAAGATTTGTGTTGCATCTTCTTTATCATTTTGATCATTAAGATTCCTGAATGGAAAGTGAAGACAGACATTCCCAAACAGCAGATTCATAATAATACGGTTTATGGAAAAAATGTAAAGCTTTTAAAGTATACTATTTTCTCCTGTGGCTTTTAATGTATGTAACTACTTAAAGTATATAGTATAAAATAGAAGCAAAGAATATAAAGTATATAATAAACTGTAAAGAATATAAAGCATATGATAAAGTGTAAGTCTGATTTTTTTTAACCTCCTTTCCTTCATCTCACACAAAAAGGGTCACAATGAGGCAATATAATCTATTTGGCTTTCTCTTCCAGTCTGCACCAGTAAGAGTCTGGAAGCTGAAGCTTTGTCTAGAAGGCATGTTTTCCATTGTTCCCTCAGTGTTTGGCCACTGAGTAGACCAAAAGCATTGCTGTTGTGAAGCTCCTCAAAAGCGTGGAGTTCACGTGCTTCTCCAGAGATGGATCAGTTAATTCTTCTGTTCTTATTTTACATATAAATTGGCCATGACCACACTGCTTCACAGACAGTGAAAAAGCTGATTGGGAAGCCTCTGGTCTAAACCAGGGTGTTTGCGTAGGGCCAGGAGCGTAATTGTGACATTCCTAAATGCCCCAAGGACTGCAGGACACACGCTGCCAACTATTTCACAAGTTGTCCAAGGAACTCTGTCAGTCACAGCTGGAATATCCCATCTCTACTGTCTGCTGTGCCTAGCACACGATGGCTGGCCAGTACTGCATGCAACACAGCACTTCATTAACACAGCCAAAAACACAGCTTGGATTACAGCTTGTAGGGCAGTAGTTTTAACCTTAGTGCCTGACCCTTTTCTTTATCCAAAACAAACTGAACAGAGCTCCCTTAGAAGGAGGACAGAAAATATTACTATAAGCATAATAATCAGCTCATCCCCCCTCATCCCCCCCGTTCTTGCAAACACAGCCTATCTGTGAAGTCTGTCGTGAAATCCTCATGTGCAGCATTCTGGGAAGGGAGTGATGGGAGAACATCCTTTTCATTTCCTAAATTAAAAGCAGCTATTGAATTAGCCCCCCTCAGCATCACTATTGCCCTGCGTAGCGTGTGACCAAGCTGGATGCATCTAAACAATAGCCCCATACAGATGATGCACAATAATTCTCTGGCTGAGTTGGGTTCTGTCTTCTCAGCACCTGCTGCAGCTGAAGCCCCCATCTGTGCTCCCCAGAGAGCTACGGCGTGTCAGTACTTTATGTGCTTGGTGTCACTGCTCTTCCTGAGCTCTTGTTTTAGACAAATGAAACAGAATCTGGGGAGGAGAAAGCTGGAGGGGGAGAAGCTCACAAAAACGCACACAAAGAGCATGAGGTTTCATTAGGAAACAGGTCGGGGGGCACTGACACTGTGGCCAAACAGTGCAGTGCAGAAGTAATTAGGTGCACAAATCTCTGCTGTTAGCACACTCTTCAACACTTATTATCCCCTGTGCTGCACAAACAAGAAGTGCATCTAGTATGTGAAAGGGGCAGGAAAGCTTCATTTTCACTTCTCTTTATACAGGCAGACCAGTGATGAGGAGGGAAAGAGAACTGGGAGGATATAACACAGGGCAGCCAGCGTATGGGTCCCTCTTCTGCCCCATTCCTTCTCTTCACTTATCCTCCACGCTCTACCCCATGCTAAATACATTCATTCACTTGTCCCAGATTATGAGCTTGTTTTGTTATGGGTGTGTCACACGTTTTGTTCTGGTTTTCCCCCACTGCCTCACTTTATTATTACAAATTCCATCGCTCTGATTCACTAATGCAACTGGAACCCTAAACATGTAGGAGGGCAAAGCCTAGGTCTTTATTTAATTTATTTAATTCCTCTATATATTCATTGCTTGGATATGCAAAACAAATATAAGAAACCCAGGAGCTTCTCTGGCACCAATTATTTCCTAGCACTGCTTTAAAAAATGAATAATCTTGATATTTCCATCTCAAAAGCAGCTGTGAGGGCCACCCCAGTTACACTGAAACTTGAAATTGAGGATGGCTATGAATATTGGGTGTACACATTTTAAAACTGCCACAGCACTGAAAAATGCTACAGTGCAAATGAAGTTACCCATTACCAGACATCACATTCTGCCCCCTTATTCCCAGTAAGACAAACCCTTAAATGAGGACCTTTCATGTACTCTGACAATTCTCCTCCTTGCACCGTGCCAGTATACGCCAGAAGCAAGTGTCCTGAAGATATGAGACAATACCAGTTTCCATGAGATCTAACATACAAGCAAGTGGCATTCTGGATTCACACTATTAAATTCCACATCCCTCTACCCCCAGTAATTTAGATAATTTTTCTCTATATTTACTAAAAAGTATATAAAATCTCAGAGATATTTTTGTTGGACATAGCTAATGGAAGTTAAGTGCCTGCATCTGCAGGTAGGCATGCAAATGAGTGTCCTGTTTTCTCTCTTCAGCTTGCACATGAGAAATAAGGATAAAGAAATCTGACTATTGATCCCACAACTGCTGCTCTGCCACCCGCTGAAACCCATAGGAACTGTTTCTTTCACATCAGTAAGCCCCGAATCAGCTCGTGTTGGACCAAATTTCAGGCAGGTTTGTAAATGCCTGGGGTATCCCTAAAGGTTACAGAAATTGTCACTAGAAGAGTCAGGAAAAAGCCTGAACAGTCTGGTCTTCCAGTTCCTTGCTCATCACTGCAGAGCAAGAGTTTGGTGGGTCCAAGGTAGTGAAACCTCCTGTTTGCATTGCTCTGCTTTTTGGTTTTACATGAATTATTTTGCAAGCAAATTCTGTTCCCTAGGCTAAGAGTAGGGATCCCATAAAAGAGGTGAGATACTGTCCATGTAAGAACTGACTGTAAAAAATGTTTCCAAAACTGCAGAGTTTGGTGCTGAGGTGAGTTCACTGTATGCAACTGCACAAGATGTTACACTAAGTGTTACACACAATGATCTTTGCATTGTGGTGACTCTGAACGCTGCTGTGATAGCTCTGTCCCTTGGTCACATACTGCAATGCTAATGCCTGTGCTCATTATCTTCAAATTCAAGTGTGGAAGCCAGTAACTTCTGTAACTGTTGGGCTGAGAACTGCTCACAAATACCCTTCCCAGCACAGCAAATTGCACAACTAGGATGGGAAGTTTGAACAGAGACTGTTGCAACATCCTGCAGTGGTCGCGTGATGCTGCCTGGATCCCCATATGGCCCCCCATTGTAGTCTATGTGCACCTTCATCTTGTATGGGGGGTGTTTTCCCACAAGGAAGTATCTCTTTTTGATTCACTTGCAGACTACATTATTTCAATACTAGAAGAGCTGAGTTCATGCTATCAGTTACGTTTTCGAAGCCACTTTGTTATTTGAGAGAGGCACTAAGTGCACAATGTGAAACCGCAAAAGTGCTTTTTTGGCATTCTTTAACTTGGGAAGAAGTGGGTGTGCTAATTTAAGGTTGTTGTAAACAGCCGCAGACTGAATTTCATCCCAGGGAAAAGTTATTATTGTAATGTGCCTTCTGGAAACAGAAAAAGGAAAAAAGGGCTTTTTTAAGAAGCTAAGATGACCATCATCCTACTAACGGCGCACACAGAAGGGAGCTGCCTAGGGACTAGAAAATAGGAGTAGGAAATCTGGACAATTCAGTCAGTCTGTTGATCTGCTATTGACTTACTTTTTGGCCTCAGGCAAGCCCAGGGAAGTTAGTGAAGAAGTTTCTGTGACTTTGGGTGAGACTCTTATCTATGCATGCTCAGTTGACCTCTCTGTAGAACTGAGATACTGAGTACTCCCAGAAACCGATTGATTACTCTTTGCAAAACACTTTCTAATCCTTTGGCAAGACTACTTTATCATTATTGCACACATTAATTGCTATATATGGATACAGAGATATCAATACCTATATATAGAGATAGACATTCTTCTCTCCTTGAAATATTTACAGATAAACTATTGATGTTATTTGTTAATGGTATATATGCCTTTATTAATACAGGAAAACATTTAAGTCGTACTTTTATCTACAGGACCACTTTTAAGCTGAATGGAGACAATGTAAATGACAACTATGTCCCTCAGTAGGTCAGCTGCACAACCACTTTAAACTGGCTTAATGCAGGCTGCCACCACCACCAAAAGTGGTTTCATCCTCTCCCCTACCATATTTTACTGCACTCGCCCTTGTGCTGGCAATAATGCCTGCATGCTTTGAAATCTCTGCTTATTTCTTCCCCTCCTCTGGATGTTCTTCACACAGATCCGTTCCTCTGCATGGTTGTGCGGCTGCATGGCAGCGGGAGGGCTCGAGAGGTAAGTCTCCACGTCAAGCCTAAGCCAGCGTCTACCTCAGATGCTGGCTTTAGCTTTTAGAAGAGAGGGAGTGAACCACAGGGATCTGAAGTCACTGAAATAACACACCAACCATTTCCTAACCCTCCTCTGCTCACCAGCTTCTAGGCAGCACCAGCTCTGCCTGCCAGCTCAGTGGCAGCCCAGTCCACAGTTCTCTATGGTGCGTGGGAGCTTTCAGCATTACTATGTGAAACCCATCACTGAGTACAAATACCACATGGAGGAACAGCAACATGAGCCTTGTGTAAAAGCTGTCTGTGCTGAGAGCCCAAATACGCACACAAGCCTTAATAATATAGCTTTAAAAGAGTAAAATAAAAAATGGCTCATTTTGCCAGACAAACGAAGAAGTTATGCTGACAGCACGTGTTTTATTTATAGTAACAGGTAGTACCTCTGAGGGCTGCCAAATACTGAGCAAAACACCAGTGCTGTGTGATTATTACTAATAAATTTTAACTCTTAGTTGATCACTCAGATTCCTTTGCTTCTCCTGTCAAAGCAGCAAAGCAAAGCGTGCTGACAGCTTCCATAAATAGCAGAGATTTAAATAAGTCATCAGCAGGCAAACGGCATGCACATTTATACAGAATGTGAGCATCTCCCTTGCTAGCTCTCAGAGCCCAAGTTAGCTGAATGCATTGCCTTGTAGGCATCAGTCAGCTCCAACATAAAAGAGCAGTGCAAGAGCACAGAATCAAAGGATGTAGTTTTGTCTGCAGCTCTACACAAGGGATCAAAACTTTCTTGATTCTTAAAGCTGACTTTGACAATCACTAAACTTCTGGCTTGTACAGTGCAAATAACTGTATTTCTCATTTGAAGAGCTCTCCTGTATATTGAAAGATTGAATTAAAGTTGTTTAGAAGCAGGAAAACTGGCTTTCCAAGGGGCTTTAGATACTTAGATACACTGCTGAAGTGTTACCGACATTCGCAAAGCCAGCCCTCAGTGCCAGCTAACCCTGTAGGTGTGTAGTGGGATGCTATAGTAATACCATATGCTGTTTATAATAGCTGCCTGTAAGCCAGGTGAGCTTAGAAATGGAAGATGCATAGCATAGTTTGGGGACTTCTCAGACCAATGTATGATGCTCCTCCAGAAGAGCAATAAGAAGCAGACAGATGACACCACTGGTTCTTCTGATCAGTAGGATGGTTGCCTGGAAGGCTCCAGTGTCTTGGGCTTCGGGAGATACAAGCCAAGATTTTAGACAGAGAAAGGCTTTGTACTGAGGTCTCCCATACAGCTGCATGTAGTAGCTAACAACCCGTTGGCTACTAGGAAGGGATGCAGCGCTGATTCCTCCTCTGGCCAGCTCCTGGGGTGAAGCTTACTCAGAGGGAAGACTACCCACTTATGCTCAAGTGGGGCTTGCTGTTTACAGCAAACAAAAGAAAACAGATGCTGCAATCCTAATTTGTACAAGGACCGAAATTTCCTCAATAATAAAGAGTCAAGCACAGCTGGCTCCACACAAGAAAGCCAATTCCAAGAATCAAAAAAAAGGTCCCTCTTAAATTAGTGAAGATAATGTGCACGGATCCAGCAATGACCTTGGACACATACAAGTATCTGCAAGAATCTATGTGACTTTGCTTGTGCTTACCATCAAACAAGTGCTTCTCGAGACCAGAGACTAAATTTTCCTCTTGCAAATAAATAATACCACAGTAATTAATAGAAATCAAAAAAGAAATGTAGGCTACAAGATTGGTCATTTCAGTGAAATAGCCCTACTATCTGAAGGCAAATGCCTGGATAGTCAATAAAAATGAGTTGAGCAGAGTGTGCAATCACATCGGGAAAATCTATTACTTATTCAGTAGCAAATGCATTAAGGGTATCATCACAAGCAGCAGCACTGCCAAGTACTATTAAGAAGCTGTGCATTGAGTCAGGCTGCTCCTCATAATTTATTAAATGAACGCCTCTTTTCTCCATTCCAGCAGAGGCTGGCTTCGGAGATGGTGATGTTAAGAATGCCTGGGTAAATTGTTTTCTGCAGGACAGTTTTCCAAGCAGCAATCATTTCTATTTGTGTGGTGCACTGTGGAAACCAGAGCCTGATGCTGACGCAGCCCCTGTGGGCCTGGCCACTGCTCAGCAGGGTGGCCCCAAGCTCTGGCTAGAAGCTGGGGGCACTTGTCCTCTGTTGGGTGCTGCTGGAGATGTAATCTCCTCCAGAAAAGCCAGCTGACATGCCAGCGGTCCCCTCACCTGCACCACTCAAGAGCTGGAGGCTGGAGACTCCAAGGGAGCATCACAGCAAAGCCAGGGCTGTTGGGGTGAATGGCACAGCCCTAGATCCCCACACCAAGCCTACAGAATGTAAGTGTCTCTCCCAATCTCATTGCTCATTTTTCCTGAGCTTTTTCCAGCTATTTGGAACATATTCCATGCAGCAACCCAGAACAGAGCTGGCACAGGAGTTGCTACAGCTGCTGTAACATATACTACATGAGGATATGAGGATTCCCCTCAGCTGGAGGAGTCCTTAGGCAGCTGCAACCCACCAAATTTACATTTCTTTAGCATCAGGGGTCCTGTGCAAAACAGTGCCTGGGAATCAGAGAATGGGGCCTTCCAAACATGACTTCCAAATATTTCCAGTAAGCATGTACCTTTCCACAAGTTCTGTTATTCATCTGCACAGGAAAACACTCCCAGTGGGAGAGGGAAAATATCCCACATGACGGAGAGAAAAATCTCAGAACCACAAACTGGTTTGGGTTGAGAAAGGACCTTAAAGCTCATCCAGTTCCAACCCCCTGCCACGGGCAGGGACACCTTCCACTAGAGCAGGGTGCTTCAAGCCCCATCCAACCTGGCCTTGAACACTGCCAGGGATGGGGCAGCCACAGCTTCCATGGGCACCCTGTGCCAGCGCCTCAGTACCCTCACAGGGAAGAGCTTCAGCCTAATGTCTCATCTCAACCTCCCCTCTGTCAGTTTGAAGCCATTCCCCCTTGTCCTGCCACCAGCTTCACTGCCCTTCTCTGGACCCACTCCAGCACCTCAATATCTCTCTTGCAGTGATGGGCTGAATTTATCATGAATGCATCCAGCCAGTTTGGCCACAAGTCAATCGCTTGAAGGGGATTCAGCTGCAAAGAGGCAGTGGTCTCTATCTCCAAGCAGACCTTTTATAACCCAAATTACAGTAACTAGTGCATCTGCTGGCTGCCTCAGTGCAGGGGTTACTGCCTGTGTAGACTTGAAGATGAACTGATTTCTCATTCCTCAGGGCACTGCTTCAAACCCAGTTACTGAGACTGTGAGGGACAAGCCTGCACCAACCACTGTATGCCTTCCTGGGATACATGGGAAACAGCAGTGTGGAAAACCTCATCTAAATCCCAGAATTAACAGACACACACATATTACTCTGGTTTTCGTCCTAGACATGTTTTGGGTTTCACTTTCCCAGTGCAAAACACAGTACAATGAATTATTAAACCAGGGATTCAGACAACCACATTATTTCCATTTCATGAAAATCTGAGCATAAGATTTTCTAAGAGCAAAGATTTTTTTTGCCTTTTTTTGTCCCCCAGCTTCTCCTTCCCAATCCCTTCATCCTCCCTGCAAAGAAGGTCAATTTTTCATGCACGCTGTACAAGTAACGGGCTCAGTTGTTTTGATTTTGCATTTCTGAGTTCTCATGATGATGGCACCTGTGGGAAAAGTTCACTGAAGCTGGATAAGAGATAAGAGATGTACCGTGGTGTGCTGGAAGAGGGCTGGCTGGAAGCTACGTTTTGTTTTCCCCTTTTTTCCATTATTAAAGAAATAGAACAAAACCTCAGTGGAGACCTAAGACTTGAAAATATTACTGCAAGACTGAGGGGAGCAGAGATGAAGGGATATGTTCTGTATTCTCACTTACACATCTTCACTGAGCAGGGGAAGAGGAGTGGGAGAAGAGGCAAATGTTTTCTTTTGGATTACCTCCTTTTGGAAAATAAAGTTTCTGTTTAAATGAAAACTTTTGGAAGCACCTATAAAATGGATGCAGCAGAAAGACCACCCTGGATATCTGAAATATCATTCAAGGAGAGAATCGCTTTAAAATGGATGCTGTTATCTTTGTCATGAGCAACTGGTTTCTAGTAGATGTAGAAGCCCCATTGGTCATGGGATTTGTTTCTGTTTCTTTTTTTTCCCTGAGGGAGGAAGAGGGAACCCCCAAACCCTCAGATATTAGTTTGTAGCTTCAGGTTAAAAGTATCCACTAATCTAAACACGCTTTCTTGTTTTTCTAACAGGTCACTAGAACACACATCTCTCACCTGTGGAGGCCAGCCAAGGGACTGCTCTTGACTCTGAGGTGGTTATCCACACCACCTCTTACTCCATGGCATGCAGAATGCAAAAGCAGCACTGAGGAGACACTGGGAGGGGTGAAGACAAAAGCTGGCATCAAGCAGTATAACCTCCAAAATCACATACAGTTATTATTAGCTTTTCCTAAACGAAGGACAGTTAGGCTAAGAGACTAAGGACAACCAAAGCTGAATTCCCAGCAAGAGTCTGCATGAGTGTCTGCAAGAAGAGAAAGCAGAGGCCTGCTGGCAAACTGCAATAGACTTCTCCATCTTAGAAGCAGCACAAGTGATCAAAAGAGGCATGATGTGATCTGGAGCTGCGACTGCGGGACTGTTACAGCCTGGATAAAAGGAAAAAGCTCTGAAGCTTCTCTCATTACACCTGGCAACAGTTTCATCAAGGGTTCAGCAACTTGCCAGGCTGGTGTGGCAGACCACATCTTTCCCAAATTAGCATGCTGACGAAAGCTCATGGGGAGATGTGCTGCTGGCGTGATGTGCCTCTGTGGAGAACAGCACTTCTTGCTTCTGCCAACTTTGTTTCTCAGTGGGAGCTGCTGCTTCTTGTAAATGTCTCCTTCACAATGCTGCAGGTCTCCTGCAAAATCTGCCAGTGCACAGTTTGGTAACCATGTCTGAGGCGCTGTATCCTGGCCCAAAGGCAGAAGAATAGAACCTTCCCAGCCTTTGCCATCACACACCAGTAAGGCTGCTGGATGTGAGTTCAGCTCAGTGAGGAGTGACTTGGGCTTCTACTGGTATCTGCCTTCAGCTCCACTGTGTTCATTCTCCTCATTTTGTTCAGCATCCTTTTTTGGCTTATCCATCCTTCATGATTCAACACACGTTTTCTTCTTCCCAGTGCTTGCTTTCATCACAAGTCTGGCAGCCTTTGTGACCTGCAATGTATTTGGCAGCTGGCTCAGTACAGACGCACACATGATTCTACTGAAGAAGTTTAGTCTAGTCTAGCTTTGAGGGGAAGGTCAGTAGTACAGTAACTAGGTGAAATACAATAAAGGACACTGCCCTGTGTAAATGCAGCTTGCCTCTGTTTTATCTCAAGCTGGAAAAGTAAAGATCATAAGCTCATCACAGAATAAGCAGAGAAGGAAACTTTTTGGAAGACAGAGAGTTGAAGAAACCATATAGCTTATTTAGGAAGGCTGTATAATTACCTGAAGCACTGAGAATATTTGCTTTCAAGAGTTTTGTGAGGCAGATTTCCTCTGCAGAGGAAATTTTAGCTCTGCCAATTGGTCAGAAATGACCTAAGAAACTTCATGTAAGTTTAATTTTTCCACTTTATCCTCTGTTTAAAGAACAGAACCCTTGCTAGCACAGACAATATATTTCTCTTTATATACCTTGGGTTGGATGGGGGGGATAGCATAGCTTCTCCTTATGTCACCTGTCCTGTTCGTTACTAACTCACACAATCACAAAGAACGTATGTTCCTGTTTGTTTTAATTTGCTAACACTATTGGTTTTCTTTAAATTCCAAAGTATTTTGGTTGTTTTTACGTTCTCTCTAATTCTCCACATCATTTTATTTCTACCTTCGTCCCATGACTGCAGGTTTGCCTGTGGGTTCTGCCCAACATAGGGTTTCTTTGGCTATTAATAGCCAGACTGTGACTTGGATCAGCCACAGGATGCTGGATCAAATGCTAATTGGACTCCTGTTCAATCACATTGGCAGAGAGAAGCTACTGCTGTAATGAAGCAAGTGGAGGCAGAACGGATGGTCCTTGTTCTGTTTCCCTGACCCAGAGTTTTGTGAAGGGAAAGTTATACCAACAGTACTTTATTAATACAATCTTTATTCCTCTCCAGAGGAATAAACCAAAAAGATCCAGCCAAAACCAGATAAGCAGCAAAATATGACTGGGGAAGGGCAGGGAATAATCCCTGGGAAATGCCATCTCCTATTAAATACAGTCATAAATTTAAGGAGGCAAAGCAGGAAAAAGATGCATATTTAGCTTAGGGTTTTGTCCCATAGGAGCTGGGATAACTTGAGTAATAGAGACAACTATCACAACTTCGTCACAACAACACCCTCAGCTGTGGGATTATTAAATCCCAGAATTAAAGCAAGCATTTACTAGATGAAATGAAATCCTGTCAAACCAGATTTCCAGAGCTGGATTATGCCTTCTTAGGCCACAGCAAAACAGGCAAGATTAGCCAAAGTCTTTCAAATGGGAAGCCCATCTAAAGTAACATTTGCTTCTTTATCAGGCCTAATCTTACTGAGCTGAATTGTATCTTTGTCACAACCCTGAAGAACTCTGTGACACACAGGTCAAAATTGTGAGCTCCTTATCTCTATCTTAGAGGCACCCCAGGCACCAGGAAGCAGTTTCTCTCTATATAGTAATCTTTGGAGTACAGAGGCTGCTAAATTGTTCCATACAATAGCTCAATATTTACCCAAAGCTATATGTAGGGGTACAACCTTTTCTTTAAACAAGAGCTCACCACTGCTACTGGAGCAGATAAAGTAGAAGATGAGAGCTTTTTTGTTTCCTGTAGTGTAGAAATCGGTCACCTCCCAAATAGCTAGGTGGTTTTGCTGAAGAGCCACTACACACAGGCACAGCTACTGCACTCATGCATCAGATGTTTAACGGAGAGAGTGAGAGAAGCTTCTAGGTAGTAACTGAATTTAGCTGTGACATTTCATTTCCTAGTGAAACAGATTAGGGGTTTTTGCTAGGAAAATGCTTACATGCTCCCCTCAACTCTTGTCAGTTTAATTACACCTTCAATAATTCAGTCAGTAGCTGCTCAATCTCTCCAGTTAAATTATTAAGTAGAAGAGTGCAAAAAATGCAAGTGAACATGTGAGACAGAGCACTCTAGGAACGCAGCTAGGGTGGACACACACAGCATCTGAGAGAGTGAGCCCTGGAGTGATTCTCCATCTGAGCCTAATCTCTCATCCCTGAACGCACAGGATTCCCCTTCTTCCCTTCCTGCTTCACTCCCTCTCTGCCTTTGTGGTTTTCCTCTTCCCACTGCTTTTCCTGAGCAAAGCTTTTAGGTGTTCTTGTGGCTTCCCCAGTAAACTGACTGACATTATATATGCTGAATGGAAATGTCAGGTCCCAAACACACTTCAAGGGAAAACACACTTGAAGGGAAAACACACCTCAGAAGGAAACCTTTGTTTTCAGGAGCAATGGAAGAGCACAACCTCCAACTGCAGGGTGGATAAAGGTCAGGGTTTCATACAACAGCTGAAGATGAAAAAGAGAAATCCTTAGACTATGGGAAGAAAGAATATCGAACAGATGTGGGAATAGTGAAACAAAGCTGATAGCTTCACTGAGACAAAGCAATGTGGAAAGCAAGAGAGAGAATGAATATGGAATTAAAAATTAAATGGCAGAGGGAAAAAATTGTCCCTTTTTAGCAATAGAATTAACTATCTCTATTGAAGCTGTCTTTCTTATCTCTATTGAAGCTTTTCTTTTTTACCATATATGGTAAATTTCCATATATGCTTCCCATATTGATCCACATTTCTGGTTATTAACTTGCGACAAGGTCACCCACTTGAAAAAGATTCCTGACCAAAGCAATGAAATAATTAGTTTCTCTGTTAGAGAACTTGTTTAGCCAATACAGCTCTTAATATTTAAGAGCTACTTACAGAATGGTTACCTACTTACAGAAATATATGGAATATGTGTGAAGAAGTAGTAGAGGGCTACTGAAAAGGAAAGTGGGCTACTGAAAGCACTTCTCATACACTGATACACTACTAAAACCACAATGAATTACAAAATGTGGCTTTCTGCTGGCTTTGAGAAAAGCAGTGCATAAATTAATTGAAAGGTATTGCAGCCAGATACACTACATAGCAAGTGAATGAAAACCATGCTCATCATTATGGGATATAAAATCCACAACTGGTGGTGGTCCACAACTAACAATCTGTGTTCTCTTTGCACAACCCTAGGAGATCAATGTGCTTATGACGAGATCCCAGCACTTATTATGAGATCTCTGCATTCCCCATAGAGTACCAGCACTGAGTACTCTCCAGATGTTCATTCCCCTTCCCCCTCTATACACGTTTCCATTTCCATGCTTTTCTGATAATCCCCCATGGCCTCAGGACTTCCTCTATATCTAAAATAAGATATAAAGCCATATTAGACTCAGCATAATGAGTGGTGCATCAGACTGTCTTCTAGCTGATCACACACATCTGTGGGTGAGCAAATGGAGGATCCTCCTCAGCATGAGTTTTTCATTGTTATCAGTGTTATGTATTGCTGCTGGCAGAGCCGTGCAGAAACAAAGCACTCCTTTGTAGGAGCTGAATTCCACAAAAGCACAATGTCCTTTTCTTTAAAGGAAAATAAAAACTGGGAAGAAGAAGTCAACAAGGCACAGAGTCCTCCATGTTTATTGACTATCTTGGGGACTGAATGCTCGATTTGCAGTTTTTCACCAGTTCTTGAGCTGTGGCTCACTGTTTTGCCTCACTGGAAAATAACTGAGGAAGAGAGCAGGAATTGTGCCAGTCTGGGATTTCACACTTAATATGGAGGAAGACTGAGAATACTGCTTAATGTCTGCCCTGCATCAATCCTTTGATTTCAAAACCCAAAGGGACTAATGCAGAGCCCAGCAGTAGGTTGGAAATAGGGACCTATGCTTATCCCCAGGTATACAGCTTAGATCAATAGTTCACCAAAGCTGAAATTAGCCCTAAGGACATGCCCAGAAAATAAGAGGAAAGTACTAAGAAACTTGGGCTGTGTAAAATGTAAGATCTTCATTTAAGAAAGGTGTCCAACTGTTAGTGTTTTCTTAGAATTTCAAATGGGGAAAAGAAGTGATTACATTGGGAAATCACAAGACATGCCAAAGCTATGTAAATTTTGGCAGTGGAGTAAACAGCACAGAGAAGTTTAACATGGCCAAATTATACAAATGTCTAAATATTCAGGCACTGCAGCAAGAATTGCCTTATGGATGGAGTCCAGAAAAGCAGAGCATCAAGCAGTACATGGAAAACAATAGCTGTCAATTCTTGCAGCACGAAGACTAAAAGTTGGTACCTGGCCTATCAAACATTTCCCATACTTGTATTTCATTGATGGAAGAACTATGATACACTTCAAAGAGCTGAATTTAAAAAACTCAGCTCCATGTTCTCTCCAGTAAGAGCAGCAAAAGTGGGTAAGGGAGAACAGCTTCCGGCTGCACTACATCCTGACCTCAGCACAGATCCAAGAATCTTCATGCCATGTATAATCCAAGGCTGCTGTAGATGCTGGTAGTTAATGAGTGGAAAGAAGTGCTGCAAGGTTCAGCTCTTGGCTACAGAATGCCTCCACTCCCTCCTGCCTCCTGCCTATTTGAGGCAGGTCAAATAGTTCATGCTTTCTATGACGACCAGAATCTGTCCCTTACCATTTAGGAGCCACAGTGTGTGGCACAATCACGACAACACACAGACCACACACAGGCACAAGCCTGCTGCAGCTGGCTGAATACAACCAAACCAAGATGTGATTTGTGCCGTCTCCATGAGGCTTTATATTTGCTTGCTGTTCCCAGCAATCAGCGGGAATGATTATTTTCCACAACTACTCCCCTGAGACTGTCAGTGCAAAGGTGCTGTTAGCGCTTCTGTGCAGACCAGCGATGCTGTGTTGTGTAGTCTAGAGAGCAGGAAGAGATGCTTTTCTGTAATGGGCAAACTGTATCTAGGGGCATGAGCATGAAGAGCCTGAGAAAATGGACTATGAGCATGGTTATTTCTATACAGGGGGCCCCTCCATCCTTACGTAGAAGCTGAAGCTGGGACCAGTGCCCAGTGGCCAACATTTTGGAAGAGGCTTTGCAAGCAGAACCCAGTCCAGCAGTGAGGCAGACCTCTGCGTGCACCTGGATATCCTGCTGAATACACCCATGTCTGCATTCTGGTGATCTTCACAGTGTAAATGGCTTAGGAAAGCTTGACAGAACTCCATGGGAGTGTCATGAAACTGAGATTATCCCCATTTTGTCGACAGAAAAGAGAGGCACAGAGAGACAGAAACAATTTTCTCCAGTTATTGGCAACATACCCACTAGGGACCGTGGTTTACAGTAACCAGTTTATGAGAGCTACTTGTGGTCATGATTAACACCGACTGCAGACATGTAAGAGAGATTCTGGTGGGACATAGCTATGGTATGCACAGGAAGTAGCCTTCCTGGCAACATTCTTTACAGCTTTGAATTCAGCAAGGAACTTTCATCTTCTTATTTTCTTATCTCCATAGGCTGGGAGAACTCAGTTAAACATATTTATCACCAGTCATCACTTTTTTACTTCAGCTTTATCTTTGGCTTTCCACGCAAAGGATCCTTGCTTAAAGTCTCAGATTCTCCTTATTTCTCAGACCCAGACCTGGCTATAAGATCTGTCAAAGGATATGGAGGCCCTTTTTTTTGCCCCTTCAAGTGCTACGTTCCTGACACAGATAGCATTCTTGAAAATAGTGCTAACAAAGCTGGTGTCTATGCTCTTGGGAAGATAAAGTCATCGCAATCTGAGTCATTCTAACATCAATAAAATGGAAAGAATTAGACTACTTTTGATCAAGACCATCTATTCTCAACCAGTTGCCTGATGAATCTGATAGTTATATAACCTAAGCAAGAGATACAGGGATCCCAGCATCTACCAAATCTGTAACATGCAGAAGATACACCCTGGTGGCTTGAAAGGAAAGTACACCTCTGTGATTAGAAAGAAATGGGAAAAATGATCACAAATTCTCTTCCTTCGTATTTTTCAGCATGAAGTGACTCAGAGGAAAAACAGCTTCTTTGAGAAGTGATCGAAACCAATTCTTTGCATATCGGTGCCACTGGTTTTGCTGGTGAGTGACCTCTGGATCTGATGTTCTTGGAGGTTTTTTTCAAACAATTTAATGGCTCGTACTATTTAGGCTGTGGTGGTGTTTTGTCTTGTTAGGTTTTTTCCTATTAGAGAGGATGTCTTGTATATAGCAGATAAAAAAGGCACTTTATTTCTGGAAAGGAACCCAATCTGTGGAGGAGAAATTTTTTACTTCTAGGACTACACTTATCTTAGATTTAGACATCAAAAAATTCCTGAGGACAGATTCTGCCATAGTTGTACAGCTGAGTCATACTCTTACAAATAACCCCACTGCATAGAATGGCTTTTCTTTTACAGTTAGACATTCTTCTGCAGATGAGAAGTAATTGAGTCAGGTTCTTGGAAGCTTCCTGCAAAACTCAGACTGTTTTTCCTTCTATTCTCAAGTGAAAAGAGAAGAACATTATTTAGTAATAAACCATACTTGCATCTTATCTGAACAGCTCTGGATAAAGGCTCTCATGGGCCTATGTCCTAAGAGATACTTGGTATAGTATCTTTGCAGTAGTTTACTTGATCAGAACACAGACCCAGCTAGATTAATGGCCACCATAGTGACGATTGTTGCTCCTAACCTGTGACTCAGCAGAGAATACCACAGGCTGATAATCGGCAAATAGATTCAGTTCCTTCCTCTGCAACTGACAGAGGGAGTCATTGTGAGGAATTCACTTGCTCTTTCTGCACCTCAGTTTGCCACCTGTCACGCAGGATTCGTGTCATTTAGCTTCCAATATAAATTGTTAACATGAAAGTCATTCTTGATAGTGGTATTTGCTATGCCATCCATTTCTGCAGTGGCATAAAAACAGGTAATTTGCAGCTATTCACTCAGTTTTACAATTTGGGTGTTTCTTGCAGTAACTCTTATTGTACTCCTCATATTACATATTACATATTGTACTCCTCATATTACATATTACACAGCAATAGGATGCCTCTTGCTTCTACTTACTTGCTAATGATTTTATCTTCTTGCTCTTCAACCCTTTCTCCATTCTTTTTCCATAGTAACTTTGTGGCAACCTACTCTGTGCTGGACAAAAAAAAAAATCTGAGAATTCAAATATTCATTTGGAGCAAGAGAAATTCACATCTCAGCATTCTCCTGAACTCCTAAAAGATTATATTCTTTGTTCATAGATAACTTAATCCAAAGGACTATGGCAGAGCCGGCTTCATGAGCTCAAGTGTTGTATCATGATGGGGCAGCTGACAGGCTTCATTTTTATTTCCTTGATTTTAACACAAAAAATGCTGTCATAAACTCATTAAGTGACTCTGTAAACACAAGAGCTTGATGCTTTACAGCCTGCCTCTCAGGCACTTGGAATTACAGTTGCCTTTAAAAGAAATCTGATACCAATGGCTTCTTGAAGATCACAGTACCATCCTTTTTAAGAGTGACAGAATTATGTAAACTAATTTTAATTGGACCAAACCCTGCTGTTATTCTTTGAAGTACCTTAGATGCTTTGCTTAATCTGATTATGATGGAGTACAGTAAAAAGATGAATGAGTAGGAACTTCCAAACCCAATACATTTAGAACAAACCTTTCCTACAGGACTGGTCTGTCAATTTTGGGCCTTAAGCTATTCAGTATAGCCCCTTCAAAACCTCTGTTCTTTGTATTTAATATTAATCCCAGATGATAAAAGAAACATAAATCCTTCCAAAAGCCTGTTCCATTGGAAGCATTTCATATCGTGTGCTTTAGAGCTACACCATAAAGGAAGAGCGAGCTGTAAACCATATTGCTAGACAAATTGATGAGCCTGTGACTGGGCCAAGAATAGAAACAGCATTAGTATACCTTGGGAATGGATGTAAAGCTGTGTCATATGTGGAAATACCAACTGACTGTCCTTCCTACACCAGGACACACACTGCATTTAATGTGCCTATTTCTCTTGAGCTGGTCCCAAAATTTAGGGCACGCAAAAGATTAATCAAGCTTATGCCCAAGACATGTCAGACAGAATATTTCTATATGCTTCTGTAGTGAGAACAACTCCATCAAAGCCACTTGCACAGAGAAGAGTCTATGCTCTTTCAAGAAACCAAGCGGTAACAGACCAATGCTTGTGTATTTGGATGATCAGAACACACTAAAGTATCACAGAATCACAGCTATCCCCTACGTTCAAAATGACAGGATTAGTTTAAAGGGTATGGCATTTAAGAAAATAGTAACACGGGGCTGGGTTTCTGCCTACTGATTTTCTAAATCTTTGCTGCTTCATCTTTGACCTTAGGACAGGAAACCTCCTTTACTTCAAACAAACAAACAACTTTCACATGATCCACAGGTGAGGCTTGAGAGAAATCCCTGCCAATTACTGTAGGCTGATAGCTCCACAAAAGTTGTTGGTTTGGGTCTTCTGCTCCTGAGCAGTCTGTTTTGTTTTACGTATGTTTATCCAGCACATTCTATGTGAAATGAATTCTACACTCTTTCTTCTAATTATGTATATTGTTCTCAACCAGGGAAAACCAAAACATATGATGTTTGAAAGAAATTCAAGTATCAACTGATTAGACTCAATTTACTACACTCATCAAACGCAACCTTAGCTTTCAGCTGTAAACCCAATCCGGTTGGTATCCAGCAGTAGTTTCACAGGTATATGTTCTGCATTAAACATATATATACTTGCATACATCCATATGTCCAGGGTTTCAGTACATTGGACCAAATTCTGCCTTGAACTATATTCCACCGACTTCCACAGAATTGCCTAGGAAGATACTTAGAGCAGGCAAAACTAGAACCATCCCTGCTGCACAGGCTACTACCTTCTCATTCCTTTCATTGATTTTCCTCCTGCTTGGACCCATTCTTTATGTTTTTGGCAGGTTAAGAGTTAGACAAATTATTTGGTAACAATTTGTGTTTGCAGATCCTCATTCACTGTGTAAATAACACAACGCAGTCACATCAGGTAAAATGAGGATTTTTTTGCTGGCACCTCAAATCCTAATTAACAAGTAAGTTCTAATGATACAGGCACCTTTACCACTTGTGTGCTTCTAAAACACTCCAAAACTTTGACAGAATACACTATCTTATGATCTCTTCTGTGCAACTAATAGTCATTTAGACACCACAATGGTTTTCTTTCCTCTCTTTATCTGCTGTTTGCAAACTGATCCTCATGACTCTATAAATGCAAAGCAGTTATACTTTGAGATTCACTGAATTGTTGCTAGGCCTATTATTTGCAGGACTTTCTAGCTTCACACAGAAAACGTTGACTAACACAATATACCAGGCATACAAAGCAACATAGAAAGCCACCTGTAATTAAATGGTGCAAAAAAGAACTCCACTATCTCGTCAGGGAAAAATTTTACATATAACTACCATTTCAAGTAATTCACCCAGCAAAGAGAAGTGCACAAACATACACAAAAAAACGGCACATAAGTTCTCAGTATAGATCTAATCAAACAGTCAGAACAATTAATTACAATAGAGTAATTTATGTCTTATAACTAGTGTATTTTTATCATACTTGGCAAATTTCGTCTTTTTGCAGGTCTTTTGCCTACACAGGTGCCAATGTTTAGAATCCTACAACTTCTTACCTCACTAATGATCTTCAGCTTTTGTTTTGCACACACCAGAAAGCTACACGCCTCTGCCACCTAGTGCTTTGAGGAAGTAGAGTTTATATCAGCCGCCAACTCTTGCTGTCAGTGTACTCAACAGAATAGATGAGGACTGTGCAGAAACCTTTGACTAAAACTTCCTTGCTAAACGGCAGATTAAACAGAAACTTGGTTTATCAACCTCTATGGATATTGTAATAGATCACTGCCAGAGATCACCTCTATCTCTGAAGATCCTACCTACGATACAAAATTGTTCAGCAACTCTCAGCCTTTTATTTTTTAGAACATTACATCATCCTCCTGGATCTAAAACATAAAATAATTCCTACATAAAATCCTTATAGAAGAAAAACATAATAAAATACAGTATGTAAAAGTAGACTTTTTTCACCACTAGCAGGGTCCCAATGGATCAAACTGAAATTCCAGAAGCAGGGGATTTTGGTTTTAAATGGATTCTAGAGCACGGCATTGTAACAACCCGCTTGCTTTCTGTTAGTTTTAACTTACATTGTTCTGAAAAGTGTATGTTTCTACATTAGCAGGATTCCAATTTCTCTTTCTTTCAAAATCACACATAAACAGGGTTTGTTACAAATAACTGACTGTGCCACATGAATTAGAGTTCTGGACATCTTCACTGTTTTAAAAATAAAGTAGCTTCGTATTGTCAGTATTAATGAAGCAAAGCTATGTTTAGCTTGAATTACGTTTCCTTCAAAAGAAGGAAGGAAGGAATTCTTTGAAGGATGAATGAATTCTTTATCTCTCAGTAGAGATTTTTGTTTAAATTAACTTGTGTTCTACCAATTGTATATATGAATTTTCAGTCCTTGTCTGTTGTTTCTATTTTTTTTAGAGATCATGAATATCAGATACTTTGATTACTTTTTTCTGCCTCCATTACTCAGAAACCACTACAAACCATTACCAACCATCTTCTCTTGCCTGCATTGCACAAATGCAGTACTAACATAAGCAGTACGGCTGTGAAATGAATCCTAACGTCACCATAACCTGGCAAGTATCTTAAAGCATCTCAGTGTTGACACAACCTAACTTCCCTCATGTGTCATAACTCTATTGTAAAGAATATTGCAGAATTCAGTGAACTAATGCAATATACAGCCAGTTGTAATTACTAATCCATTAGCAGAACCCACGTTCTCTCCCATGTTAAAATAAGTTTGTGTTTGTGTTTCAGTGTTTCTGAGGAACGAGCCCACGACTCTCAACATCCAAAGCTAATTTAGCTTATTTCTCTATACAATCTTTGCTAAAAATAGGAATATGAAAATCTTAACTAAGTAAGGTGTAATTGATCCTATAATACATGGACACAGAAACAAAAAAAAAAAAAAAACCACCTCTCCCTAATATATATATAAAAATATATATATATAAAAATATGTCTTATTTGGGACAAGGAAAATATCTATACCTATCTTATTGCTTGACTAACTTCACCTCCAGTATGTGAGTCCCATCCCATGCAGCTTTGTCAAAAATAAGCTTTCACTCTGCATTCTGCTTGCCACCTTTTATTGGCCTCAGTTCTAATTAAGTGAAAAACAGATATGACTGTAATAAATCCTGTTTGGACAAATTGAAAAGAACTTATGTTGTTTGCTTGGATACTGTCAACTAAATGGCATCAATTTACACTTATCAGTTCTCATTATTCCCTTAGACTATGGAGGAAATGCGACATCTCCAGTAACATCTGTTCCTAACAGTTATGTTTCAGAACATGGAATTCAGAGCGAGGAAAGCAGAAGTGAGGCTTTACAGCACACATGGGCTCACTCCTTAACCAGGCGTAATTGGCTCAGCCACCTGTAAATGAAGGCTAGTCCAGAAAGTGCGGTGTCCTCACTTTCATATTCCTACCATTCACACTGCCACTTTTCCAACCCTGACACGAGTCAAGCTACAGGGAGGTATCCACAAAAAAAACACAAGCCTGTAGAAAGGCAGGGAACAGCTCTGTCAGCACAGCTCCCCAGATGAGGATAACTCAGGAGCAGTTATACTCAAACATCAAGGAAACACAGGGGCAACCTAGACAGGGCTGGTTCAGGCTCGCATTTTGTCGCAGCAAATGGCTATTAGCCTGGCTGAGTCACAATGTCAAACAGTACTGTCTGGATATTGGAAGGCCGCCCTAAGATTGAACACAGTCTTAACCCTCAATGCCACAGTGCTACTGTGTGGGTAAAATAGAAGTGAAACTCCACAGCGAGGTGCGATAACCCCACCACTGAGGAATTCCAATGTACAGCAGAGGGCAGAGCTGCCCCCACTCTGCAGAAGACTCAAGACGGTAAAAGCGTCGCTGTTCTTCGCAGTTTTCCAAGCACCCATTGACCACACAGCCTACTTAATGGCAACGGCTGCAAGACTCAGCTCTGACCCATGCCAGATGCACAGATTCCCAATCTTTGCATTTCAATTCGTTATTTCTCCCAAGAAATTAAGTGCACTTTGAAGGATAAAAAAAGGCTTTCCATGTCCCTTCAAGACAAAAAATTACTTAGTATACTGACAGCAAGAAACACTTAACCTTCAGTCTCGTAGAGAAAAAGTGCAACTAAAAAGTGCAACTACTACATGGCAACCACTGTTATGCCCAAAACCAGGAATACCACCAGGTATCTCAAACAGCAGCACTGCGGAGAGATGCAGGCTGATTCTGTAAGAGGCATGGAAATAACCAGATTACCGTCTCTTTCCTTGTAAATAAGTTTTCTATCTAACCAACATTGGGTTTGAATTCATTTTCTCCTCCCCTTCCAAAAGAGCAGCAGCCAAAACCAGAAAGCAGATTTCCCTGGGAAACTCCACATACTTTATTTTACATCTGTGAATGTTTTACGTTCATTAAAAACTGGTTATTTACAAAACCAGCATAGAACATTAGCATACAAATTACTCAGAATACCACACTCAGATGTTCATGCTCAAGGCAGATCCTGATCTCTCTTTAACTGTTGACTGTTATGATGCATCACTGAGAAGCATTTCCCACTGCATGCTCTAGAAACAACACCTGACTGCAAAATCATATGGCATGACGCGCTATTCAAGCAGGCTTCCAAGAAGCCCACGGGTTTTCTGTATTGACATTAAGTGAACAAAACAAAGAAAACATCCTGAAAATCATGATCTTTCTTTCTGTAGTAACTGCTTTTGTTAGCACTAGGTCCTTGGCATCAATTTTGAGCAAACCAAGATGGGCGCTTCCTGGCTCTTTCAATGATCCTCTTGCCTGCATCTTTTTCTGTGGGCTTTTCTCCATCATACAGGACGACAGTCTCTACAGCTGGAGCATTAAATGGCCCTCCTTCCTGTTTATACATTTCCTTCCGGATCTGTTGAGTTTCTGCTTTGACCTTTGCATAACAATAGCCACAAAGAACGTGTTTCTGTTTCAAGTTTCCACACTCAGGACAAACGTCTATGTTCGTCTGAAAAAAGACAGTGGAAAAGAGAAAATTTTGTAATTTGAATAACAGCAACAAAAGAAACAGGACACGATCACAAATAACTAAGAAAATTCAATGAAAAATATCAGAGAAATTGTCTTTTCAAAATTTATTCTTCTATGCAAAGTATTTTTTCTGTAACATTTGCTATGCCGAATGCTTACTACTAAAAAAGGCCTATGAAGTCAACACCTAAATCATTATGCCTAGTGATGTTTGGAAGACTGAAGACCTATTGACTCAATAAGATGCACAGGAACCTTTTCCATTTATACTAGCTGGTTAGCTAAAAAGTCGTAATATTTCACTGGCTTGGACCTAAGCTATCACTGTTTATTTAACCACTACCGTCCACATACATAATGACCTATTAAAAAGTATTCTGCAGATTATAGTGCCTTTAAAGCAAAAAAGTCCTTTAAGGGACTGTAGTGATAGGACAAGGAGTAATGGGTTTAAACTTCAACAGAGAAAGTTCAGGTTAGATATAACAAATAAGTTCTTCCCAGTGAGGGTGGTGAGGCGCTGGCACAGGCTGCTCAGAGAAGCAGTGGCTGCCCCATCCCTGTCAGTGTTCAAGGCCAGGTTGAATGGGGCTTGGAGCAACCTGGTCTTGTGTGAGCTGCTCCTGCCTGTGGCAAGGGGTTGAACTGGATGATCTTAAGGGCCTCTCCAACCCAAACCACACCGTGATTCTACGATTCTATTACATAAACAAATTTCATAACACTTTTCCAGTCAATATCAACCACTACAACGGCTCTCTAAAACAAATGAAATGAAAAATAACTGGCGCAAATCTTACTCCAACATGCTTGTTTGCCATTAACGGAACTAACTTCAGTGAATAAGGTGGCCTATAAAACCTGGTGATTACCTTGACTTTTATAAGCTTATTGGGGTTTCTTCGCCTGCAGCGGTTCACCTCAATGGTGCGCCTTTTCTTTGGCACCGCCATCCACAAGATGCTGTCCAACAGGCTCGGCACCTCGTTACCTTCATTGGTGTCATGTACTGGCTGTGGAAGGAAAGCTGGACCCTGGACAGCTAGTGCCGGTCCTGAAGGAAAAAGGAAAGGAAACTCATTACAGCTAAGCCCCACTTCAGCATGCAGCCGAGGAAACACAACATAGATGCTGTTGACATCCCCAAAGCGCTAAGAGCGGCCAGCAGCTCCTCCCGCCCTGTTCCCTCAGCGTCCGCAGGGCTCCGCGCTCTCCTTACCCAGCCTTTCACTCGCTCAACACCCCGAACAAGCCCCGATTCCGCCCTCTCCTTCCGCCAGCACCTACCCCATGGCGGGCTCTGTCCCCCAGAGAAGCCCGGCAGCAGTCCTTCCCCCAGCCGCTGCCAGCAGCGCTGAAGCAGAGCGCGAAGCCGCGGCAGCGCCGGGAGCACCACCGCCAGAGCCGCCATGTCCGCCGCACGGCTCCACACA
>JAOEHX010041282.1:26575-36783 GCA_025448015.1 Bolborhynchus lineola
GGCGATGGATCTCAGACAGCTTTGTGTGAGCTGCTGCGGGCTGAGCGGCTGCGGGTGCTGCGGGGAGAGAGGCGGGCGCTGGGGTGGGAGCTCCGGCTCCCACCCGAGCTCTGCGGCTGACTTCGGGCCCGAGTGCTTGTATCATCTGTCGGTGCTGTGGGTCGGAGTCACTGGGGCCAAGCTGAGTTATGTCCGGTCACTGGTAGTGCCTTACAGGAGTGCGTGGTGGGGCGGCCTAGCGCGCGTGGGGTCCTCACCCCCGCGTTTTGGGCAGGTAGTGCTAGTTGTGTAATTTTGAGCTAATTGGAGATGCGGGGTGATACCTGAGATACGGTACATTGAGAGGTCGCTTCAGAACAAACTTCGCGGATGTGGGAATGAAAGAAGCTCTCAGATGAGTTTTAATAGTTTTTGTGCCTTCCTGCTGCACACTGCTGGCAGTGCACAGCCTAGATATGATTGCAGGCACAGAATGAACATGCCGTTGGAGTGGTATCTATTAAAGTGTTGCTCTAATATGTGCACTTTAATAAAGACAAAAGGAAATAACCATTTCATTTAAAAAAACAAAGTAAAGTTATACAGAATTATGTATGAAAAGGAAAACTGAATGCAGGAATCTTTATGGTGCTTTTGATAAAATGCCCCTTAATCTCAGAGGAGAGTAAACTTGTGTAATTGCAAAGCAGGTTACTAAGAGCTTGTTGCAGTAAAGCAAATTAAACAGCTCACAATTTAAAATGAGGAGAAGAATCTTCTTAATGGGTGGATGCAGCCAAACGTGCCTGCTTTACCTAAGTGGAAAGTGAATGCTTTAGTAGCTGCTGGAAATGGTTTCTTAAAGGAGTTTAAAAACTTGCTGTACTGTACAGAAGTTCCTTGTGCTGGGAATTATTTGGTTTAGTTTGTGCTTACTTTTAAACCGTTTCACTGATAATCTGTGTATTTTAATTGCAGGCATAGGAAACTTTTGCTCTGATTTGTTAGCATTTTGTATTGGAGAAGTTAGAATTATTACTTTGTTACCTTTGTTCACTGTTTACTCAGTGTATAATGAACTACACTAACTGATTATTGCTTGCTTTGGTTTTCTTTTTATAACTCTTAAGTCAGATAGTTTTCTTTTTCGTTTGTGCATCTGTTAAACCAGCAGCATCTGAAATACAGCCCAGAGAACAGATTCCACTTGCAGAATGGCTTGTCCAGTGGGACTCACTCTGTGCTGTCCTTTTCCCTTGGGGTAGAGAATGTCAGCCTGACACCTGCTGCTGTGTTGTGATGATTCTACATCCACTACCAGAAAGACATGGATCATTAAAATGCAGGAATACCTGGGGATGGAATGGGAGCGGTTTCTGTCTTGTGCCATTGACCTGGTGTGTGCTTGTCAATGAGAAGGAGTGGCTGCATCTTGCTTGTGTTTTGTTTGTACCTTTCAGCAGTTAACATTAGCGTCTTAAACTTTTACAAACCAGACTTAAAATGTAATTTCAGTAGAAACTCATGACACTTTGAAGATTTTCCCTACTGAGAGGATAACTTGTTTAAAATGGCATAAAAATGGAGAGTTGATTTGTTCTCCTTCAACCTGCATCCCAGTTACTGCTCCCTATCCGAGACATTTCACAAATCAAGCCTGTTGTAGGAAAGATTTGAGCATATCAGAGTCCTGTTAGGCCTTACTTTTTTTATATTTTCCTTTGTAGTCCTTCTGGAAAGCTTGTTCAGATTGAATATGCTTTGGCTGCAGTGGCTGCAGGAGCTCCATCAGTTGGCATTAAAGGTATGTTTAGAAAGCAATTGATTCAGTGAAGAATTAGGGATTTGTGAGTGCAACTTGAAAAAGTAAAGTACTTTGGCCAACGTCCTGAGCCTTTTTCATCTTGTGTTCTATTACATACTTCGTTTATCTTTCAGGGGATTTTCACATGTTTTAGTGGGTTAATATTTGGTATGGGTTTTTTTATGCAACACAGTTATTTTTTTCTAAAGAAGGAAGGGAGCATATTGCTCCATGCCAGAAGAAAATTGCTTGGGTGATTTTGGAAACACTCAGCTGGTGGAAGGAGACATCTGTTTGTTTGAGTGTCTCTTAATTAAGCAAGCTGTATGTCCATAGTATTTAAATATCACAAAGTCACTTGAACTGCTCCATTATTAATGTACTTCTGAATCTTTAGAATGGGATTATGGGAGCTATAAGAGTATCTAAAATAAGAAGCGATGTGTTGATGGATTCATCAAAGTGTCTCTGTTCAGTGTGACTGTAGACTTGAAGGGGTTTTTAAAAAGGGAGGCCCAAAATTCTTTACAATCCAGTAAGCTTGTTAAGTGTTTTGACTGCTTTGAATCATTTCACTTTAATATTAAAAACCCCAAAATCTTGTTTCTTTCCAGCTGCAAATGGAGTGGTGTTGGCAACTGAGAAGAAGCAGAAATCCATTCTTTATGACGAAAGGAGTGTCCACAAAGTAGAACCAATTACCAAACATATAGGTTTAGTGTACAGTGGTATGGGTCCAGATTACAGGTATGAAAAACTTGGTTGCTAATTAGATGCAGTTTCTTACAAGAAATGTAAGAAATGGAAACAAATAGCAATTAGCTGTTTCTTTTGAAGTGTAGGGCATAATATTACATTGTATTGCACTGTATCTGAAATTCACTTTAAGTTTTTCTTAATATATTCAATACCTTATCAAATAATCCTCTATTTAAAGAATGAGTAGGGAATGAACAGCGATGTATTTCAACCTTAGTTTCAGTTTAAGTATTTCAGAGATTACATACTTGGTAAAGATAACCCATCCCAGTTTGTGTTTTCTTACACTGGTGTTACGGCAGATGTATAAAATTCCTTAGCAAGGTATTGATTATGAGTTTTCAGTTCTAGTTGTAATAACTAGTTGGAATTTCTTTGACATTCTAATTTTGTCTTTGTTTTTAGAGTACTTGTGCACAGAGCTCGGAAGCTGGCCCAGCAATACTACTTGGTTTATCATGAGCCCATCCCAACAGCTCAGCTAGTACAGAGAATTGCTTCTGTGATGCAGGAATACACACAATCTGGGTATGTTTTATTTTTAAAGTTGTTTAGAAAGGCTTTGTTTAAATGTAAGGAATAAACCAACATTGCGACTGCCCCATCCCTGGCAGTGTTCAAGGCCAGGTTGGACGGGGCTTGGAGCAACTTGGCCTAGTGGAAGGTGTCCCTGCTTGTGGCAGGGGATTGGAACTGGATAAGCTTTAAGGCCCCTTCCAGTCCAAATGTTCTATGACTCTGTGATAATAACAGCTACCTGATAATGCAGTTTTCTCCGTGTCAAAAAGGCAAATAGTTTTTCAGTGGAGAACACCCACAGAAAGTGGGAGGAGCCATCAGGAGGAGCACTAACTGATAGTGAGATGGGGTCTTCTTGCAAACAAACATGTCAGACAAAGCAGCGTACTTCTGGTTTTGTCCTGTTGGTTGACTAGTCATTCTTGATCACAGCTTTGGGCTGGTGGGAAGGTTAACACATCCCAAATAACTCAGACACCTTTGGTTTTCACTGAACAAGTTTTGTATATCAGCTGTGGGTTTGTTTACTTTTTAGTGGTGTTCGTCCATTTGGTGTATCACTGCTAATTTGTGGCTGGAATGAAGGGCGGCCCTATTTATTTCAGTCAGATCCATCTGTAAGTATCTTATGTTTGTAAATCCTACTGCTTTTGTAATACATTTAAAACTTCATATGTGCTGTGATGAGAAGAAGAATGCAGAGCTAGAACAAACAGTCATCCAATAGAGGTCAGAATAAGCCATTTCAGTAGGTGCTTGGGGCAAGCCTGGATCATTCTGTGCCTACATGTTCCTGTACTGCTTGGGCAGCTGTTTTTGAGGGAGGTGAGCTTTTCATGCATTCCCACCTAGTTGGTAGTGCCAGCAAAAGTAGCATTCTGCAGCAGGTACCAGTAAAAAAAAAGGGAATAATTGACTACTTATGCTGCTCAAATAGTTGTTCCCACAACTGTATGGAAGTTACACCTGAATCTGTTGTATCATGGAGTGTAATGCGTGTGCATTAGTATCTAATTACAGGGGTTAATTTAAGTGAGTTTATTTGCTGTGTTTGCACTGCCCTTCTGAAAAACTGCCTTTTGATACATGTGTGAGTTACAAGGCTTTATGTCAAACTAAAACTTGGTTATCAGTGATGAGCTTCAGAAATTTGAATTGCTGCCTGATGCTCAAATGTAAAAAGCAAACTGCAGATGCCTTGTGTAAAGCAGCTTGATTGAGCCATAGAACTGGTGATGGTGTTCATGCCAGAGGAGAGAACAGTGATGGCTAAATAACCTGTTAGTAGCTGAGATAAATCAGATGGCTGATTTGCAACAAGTTATTTACATTACTTAAACTTAAAAAGTAAGAATAGATGGAGTGAACCTCAGGAAAGATGTGACTGTATTCAGTCTCAGATGCAAACATACTACTTCTGTTTTAGGAATCCCAAATAAAAACTATGCTAATGACTTACTAAATACATCTTTCAAAGTAATGGGAGGATAAAAATCAGGTGGGGTCCTATACCTATATAAAAATAGGATGGCCCCATTTTCCCAGCATATGTTTCCATATTGAATTAGTTTGAATGGACTCCAGAATAGTCTCCTGTATTCTCAGAACATTCACTATGCTTATAATGACTTCTGTGCTTTTTACCAGGTAATTGGATATGCAATGTCTGACTAAGGTACACAAAAGAATTCAATAGATTATTGCTTTTACAGGGAGCTTACTTTGCATGGAAAGCAACAGCAATGGGAAAAAATTATGTCAACGGGAAAACATTCCTTGAGAAAAGGTAATGTGTAATAGCATCCTTTCAGACATGTGTCTGGTTTGTTCAGGTGCCATGTGACATTTAAAGGTAGATAAAAAATTCAGTTTTATCAGAGCAAAGTTTTAAAGTTCTTAAGATACGCTTCCAGTTTACTTACTTACATATGCAAAGGAAATTTGCTTTATTTAAAATCCAGCTTTTGTGTTTACGGAGAATTATTTCAGCACAGTAGCTGTTATATTGAACATATTTGCAGAAATACTGTTCTATACAAAGTCAGTAATTAAATTAGTGAATCTTTTTTACAAGTAATAACTTTGGCTGTTAATAATCACAGTGCTTACAAATAATATTTGTATGACAAACAGGAAGATTTTAGTAGTGTTTGGCTTTTTAGAGACTCCAGGATCATTAGGACTTGGCAAGATCTTTGTTCCATGCTGAAATATACAAACTTCTGCTTACAGATACAACGAAGATTTGGAGCTTGAAGATGCCATTCATACAGCTATCTTAACACTAAAGGTTAGCAAAATATTTAAGAAATGAGTTTCTTACTGTTGTGGCATCATTGGTGTGATTCACTGAACTGCATTTTCTTTAATAGGAGAGCTTTGAAGGGCAGATGACAGAAGACAACATCGAAGTTGGCATCTGTAATGAAGCAGGTTTTAGGAGGCTCACTCCAACTGAGGTTAAGGACTACTTGGCTGCAATAGCCTAGTAGGAACCGAGCCAGACTGTGTGATTCACACAAAGGTCTTTTTAATTTTGGCTACTTAAATGTTTTTGTTTGCAGTTTTTGCATACTTATTTCTACATGGTTCGTCTGAGAGATTTTTTAAATATCATGGGTGCAAAGGCAACAGTCCTAATGTTGTAATACATGGAATCTTATTACAGGTAATTCTTTCCCTTGATACATGGAATCTTTGTACACAAAACACTGTACAAAATGTAAAGTTACAATGACAGCTCAAAAAAGGCTAAAGAATAAAATCTGAAGGCCACTGTTTTGGGGGCAGGTGTCTGTGTCTCTTTTTAATCATAGCTTTTTATCTGCATAAAGCTGAGTCTTCAGTGTCTTCACTGTTAAGGAAACAGAGTTTTCCACATCCAGCCACAATGAGCTCATGTTAGACCTTCTTTTAAAAAGTTGAAATTCTGAGTGGACAGGGTGATTTTTTTTCACTTTGGAGTGTTGCATAATATTAAGTTACATCCAGAAATGGTTTTTATCTGGTATAAGAGATCATATACTGTCACAAATAGCCAGAACAGTCCTCCATTTCAGATGTAAACTGTTAATCTACCTGAGCATCTCTGCTATTGACCCTCTTGGTCTTTGTGTCTCAAGAACTTGTTTTCTATTACTTGGGTCATAGCCCTCAACTGCACTTTTTCAACCCTGACATACTTTTTAGAAATAATAGAAGTAATAACTCTGACTGAAAGCTTAATGCATATATCACCATCAATAACAACCAACAAGAGTTGCAAAGCAAAGTGAGAATGTGATGTAATTATCCCTTGAATTCTGCCAAAATATTTTCCAGCTTTCAAGATAACTAAAGGTGCAGTAATGAAAAGATCACTTAATTTGTGCATCACAACTTTTACAGGTGCAGAACTAGATGCTTAAATATTATTGCCTTAGGTGTATGTATCAGTGCATTTGTTACGTGTGTAGAGTAGTTCAGGTTATACAGAAACACAAAACTTACTGCAGAAGAAACAGGATACAATGTATGTACTTTTTTCAGCAGAAATTATTTGGTCTGTAGTCATTTAAGTTGCTCTGTGCAGATTTCATTTGGGTTTAAGCAGTCTGATTGTTAAAATGTTGATAATGAACTGGGAGCAATAGCTTGTATGTAAGGCTAAGAACATACAGAAGCAGTCTGACAGGATACATCTTAGCCACCCATAACTGATGAAGAAAGTACGAAGGACGAGTTAGTCTGCAGCAAGTAGTGTGTAGCTCATTGATTTGTTCTTTCCAATGTCTGTTGTCTGATGTTTTATGTTATTAGGTAAATAAGAATTTCTGAAGCATGCCGTAAGTGAAGTTCTATTTCCTAATGTCAGAAATAAAAGCTGTGTCCAAACGGTTCATTAAGACTTACTCCAGATCACTTCTTGAGTATTTCACTCTGCAAACCAATCCATGCTCTGATTCTTCTTGTAGAGGGAATGAACAGCTAGGAACCAAAACTGGAGATGTAATATTGCTACATTTTCAATTTGGAATATTTATATATATTAATTTCTTAATGCTATTTAAATATTATAAGGGATTTTCTATATGAAAAAATGGAGGTGGATACTTCAGAAAATGGTTAGCATGAACTGCAGTAGCTTAGTTGCCTCCTCTACTAGACTAATAAAAGAACATTCTATGAAGTGTAGTTGAAACCAAAGCAAGTTTCAAATAAATCATGCTGCCTTATTTCCAAAACAGTAACAGTGGAGCAAACAAAATGTTTCAAGGTTTGAGTGATGGGGTTAATAATTGAACAGAATTGTGTAGAATTTTACTGATTTTGTAGGTGGCGAAGTGGAAAACCCAGTATCATCCTTCTTTTCCTGTGGTTTAATAATTCAAATGTAGTAACTGTTCTGTAAACAGTATGAAAACCATTGTGCTCTGAGCAAGGAAAGTGCTGTCTTTCAGATGCCTGACAACTGCTGTAGCTGTTGAGAGGGTTTTTGCCCTCTTCTCCCTACCCTGTTAGGAGGACAGACAACCACTGCCACACAGGAGTTTACGGAGGTGTGTATTTCAGAAGTGGTGCTGGCTTTACTTCATGTTACGGACCAACACTGTAATTGGTGGCAATGTGAAGTTAGTATATTTGACATATTCCAAATGTCCTCTTGTACCAGGTTGCCTCAGTCAATGCTTTTCAGGAATGTAAACTGTTTGAATTGGTAAAACAATGTGTAGTTTGGTTATTATTATGTGGTAGTATGGGTGTTTTTGAGAACAAGCAGAAGTGTGCCTTGGGAAAGATGAGAACGCTATGACTGAGCTTTTGTAGCACCATGTATTAGTACTTGTCATAAAAAGAGACCAGAAAGCTTCAAAACACTGATCAGTTGTAACTTTGCTTTGAGAGTACTTTACCCTGACAGTGCTCTCCTCAGGCTGTCTCTGAGCTATGATCTCAGAGCCCCAGTTGTCATTTCTGTGGCAGTATTTGTTTTGTGCAATTTGTTTTGTCAGAAATGGGACAGGTAGGTCTTATGTGGTCTGTATTCAGTGTATTCATTTTGATGAGCCACGAAACTGATAGCTGAGCAACTGTTTTTACACTGTCAAGAACTGAGTCCCAAAGCTCCCTGATAATACTTAAGACCTACAGAGAAATTAGAGTTTGTGGGACTTGGTGTAACTTGGAAAGAATACACGTAATATATTGAATTCAGGTTTTATTTATTGCATTAGATAATTTTCTTAGTAGTGGGTGGACAGACCGTGGTATTACGCTATTCTCTGGGGCAGGTGGTGTGATCTGGATTGTGGAGTTTGCTTTAACTTGATTTTAAGAATGCCTCCAGAACTCGCCAGCAAAGTTTTAAGTTGAGAAGCAGGTATTCTTCATTGCGGTGCAGGGAGACATGGGGGATAGCTCCTCCTAGCGTGTCTCTCCCGAAGTGCTAAACAAGCCGTCCGTATATAGTCACTAAGCATAGATACTCATCATGTACGTACATATTTGTGAGGTTACTTATGTATTACATCCTTTTTCTAGACAGTTTCTCCCACATGCGCACACAAATGTGGTAGTGGTCTTTGGGGTCCTTTACTTCTTCCAACAGTCTTCATCACTTGGTCGTTCCTTGAACTTAAGTTCTGCCAGTTTTTGAAGCATGCGCAGTAGATAAATGCTTACACCAGCTTAATTGGTTTAGTAACACCACTGACATAATTGAATGATTTCTCTCCATCCTTCTACTTATCAGTTAACTCAGCTACAACTCATCCTGAACAACTGCTAGTTACAGAGGATCTTTATTTATGCACCCTGGTTTGCTTAGCATAAATTTTGGACATTCTGTTTTGCTTACAATAAGTATTGTACGAGGCTATGGGGTCCTAGAACTATATCAAATACGGTCATTTATCCTTTACAAGGACAACCACTAAGCAGAACTAAACTAACTTGCTTATAATAGGTTATATTTCATCCTGTTTTCTCAATTTCAAACTCCTTAATCCTACACTGAAGGAAATCACTGCCATACTGTCTAGAACAGTAATTAAATTTTATCTAGTGTCTAAAGGGAACCTTTAAACTGCAGGGAACTAATTTATGTCTTTTTCCATTCAAAATCCATTCAAAATTTTAATTCAGAGAATATATTTCTCAAATAATAAAATCATTTCCTGGGTGAGAGATACAAGTGCAGTAGGGTAGCACTTGTATGGGGCTTGTCATTTTCAAAATGCAGGGGGTTTTGTGTGTATTAGCTTTGTTTATATTTTAATAAGAAAAACTGAATGAAGTGGGATCAAGGGGGAATAGAGCTGACAAACGCTGTTCATGTGTGAGATGACAAATTACAGGCTTGATTGTCTAAGCTAACCATGAAGTATGCTCTGCTTCGTTAATTTTGTTCCTAATGCAGTCTTGTGAATGAAGAAACAGAGTGGTTGCTTAAAGTAGGTGATGTTATTGATCTGCATGTCCTGGAAGATGATCAGCTCCAAGGAACTTGGGGCTGCAAATTTCCTTTGGCTTAATTTAACTATTAGGATCACGATCTGGCTATTACCATTTCATGAGGCAATGAACCTACTTTTAAGTCGGTTTCAGCGTGATATACAATGAGTTGCAGTGCGCTGTTTACGATTTGTTTTGGCTTACTCCTGCTTTGCAGATCTTGTGAAATCATTTAGACAACTGAAAACCATTACTCATCGTAGGAGCCAGCGATCGGTAGGTGGAGGAAAGGCAAATCTCTTGCTCACTCGGAGCGTTGCTGCAGCACGGAGGGAGGCCGGAGCACACGGCGGTGGCTGCTGCTTTGAAGTAGCCTGCGGCTCCGGGAGAACACGGAGGACACTTGCTCAGATTTAGCACTGCATGGTTCAATAAGGCTCGGCTTTGATGGTTTGAACTCGGGGACATGACACACACCGAGCCACGGCTGTTTCTTCCCCGCTGCACTTAAAGCCTCAAGGTTGACACGTCTCTGACCTCGTGCAGTGACTTTGCTCCTCAAAGAACAGCTTTTCAGGATAAAACGTGTGTCGATCAGAGGACAGCGGGCGCACCGGGGCGGATGCGGCGCCTATCCCCGCCCGTCGGCCCGAGGGAGGTGCCGGGCCGCGCCGCGCCGCTCCCTCACCTGTAGAAGTTCTCGGAGCCGCCGATG
>JAOEHX010041282.1:37181-69802 GCA_025448015.1 Bolborhynchus lineola
GATGGCGGCGGCCGCGCCGCGCCGAGGGGCGGTGCGGGCCCTCAGGGGACGGAGAGGGGCATGGCGCTGCCTCCGCGGCTGCTGAGGGGAGGCGGGCCCCGAATGGCGGGGTGCGGGTGCGACGGTTCCGCCTCAGTAACCGTGCGCCTTTGTGGGGGGGTTTAGGGGGTTCGCGCCTCATTTTAAGGATAGTTCCGTTTCTGAGGCGTTATGGGTGGTTCTGAGGCCGCCTCGCTGTTGTGCTGAGAGGGTAGTTGGGTTTTGGGCTGACGCTCTGGGAAGCTGGGAGTAAGCTTCATCCCGACGCCTTTTTATGTCTGTAGGAGCTGCTGTGGTGAGAGGTGCCAGAGGGGTAAATGTGGGGTTTTACTCACTGCTTTGTGTGTCAGAATAAACTTGTGACGGTGAGGACTTGGGTGGGGAGGGCTGGTTTCACTGCCCTCCTCTAGCCTTGAAGGGAGTCAGAGCGTCGCGTTGGAAGACATTGGCCTTTTTGGCTGAGAAGGGGGAGATTTTGGTGATGCTGGACATTGACTGCGCCAGAAGCTGCTGATTGTGGCTCTATTTGGACTTGTGCATAACGTGAGGGTGAGTTCAGCCGCTTTCAGCCTGGCCCTGCAGTTGTGCTGGGGCAGCCTAAAGCTGCCTCTTTCCTGCTCTTAAATGCCAGGTTGCTTCAGCATGCAGTTTAGGTAAGAATTATAGCAGCATGTGTTTACAGTTGGGAGTCAAATCAATTAATTTCACTGTTTGTAGTGGATATGTACTGCCTGCCATGAAAGAATGTGTTGTTTGATGGGATATTGAATCCTGTGTCTTTTTAAAGCCAGCCCGAATCCAGTTAAATAACTGCTGTCATACCTGGGAGATGTACTAAAGCATTATGAATGTGAAGGAATAAACTTAAAGAGGTGCAGCATAGTAAATCTGTAGTAGAACTACAAAACATAGACATTTATAGGTCCTTCTGGCTCTAGAATTATAACTTGTAGCCTGTCTGTGTAATGCTGGAACTTTACCAGGAAGTGGTTGGGTATTCATTCGCTAAGCTGTGCACTGTAAGTTGGAAGCCAGAGGGGATAGAGCTGTGCAACTCATGACTGTAAAATACAATGGGCTTCCTCTGTGTGTTAAAATACTTACTGGGAGCCAGACTTGATGGGTATTATATATGTCTGTAAGCATGGTGGGTGGCTTTTATATTTTAATGGTAATTGTGATTAAGAGGGAGGTTTGCATATGACAGTAGCAGGAGTTCCCATTTTGTTCTGGATAGGCACTATTACAAATAAGCTTTAAGTGACTAGTTCAGAGAAGGGCTGGCATGGGGCAGGAAATCCCACCAGCTTGTGAGGTGGTGGTGGGGACAGCTTGAGTGCTGCTGTTCTCCCATGCTGAGACCTAAAATCTGAGGCTGTAGGTTGGATCCCCAAAGGCGAAGGAAAGGAATTAAACTCTTTGGTGAGACTTGTGCTGAAGTTCCTGCTGCTTGTGCTTTACAGTACTGGTTGCTGTTGTGCTAAATCTACTACAAAGCCTCAGTGTATACTGTTGCAAAGATCTCTTTTGACTGTCTTTATCCCTGGCTATGTGATAACAATCTCTTTTGCTTTCACTTGATAGGAATAATGTTTCCAACATGTCTGTGCAGTCGCTGCTTTGTGAAAGAATTGCTGTTGCTGAAGATTTGATCAAGAGAGCAGAAGCCCTTTCCAGGTCCCAGAAAAGGAGAATAGAAGGTGGGGCAAAACTGTGCAGCAAACTGAAGGCTGAGCTAAACTTCTTACGCAAGGTAGAAGCAGGGAAGGTGGCCATTAAAGAATCCCATCTGCAAAGTACAAACCTTACCCATCTCCAGGCTGTTATTCAGTCAGCAGAGAACCTGGAGGATGTTGTCAGTGTCCTTCATGTCTTTGCTTACGAGGACAGGTTTGGAGACAAGCAGACACTGATGGTGGATGTTGTTGCAAACAGAGGTCACACGTGGGTGAAGGCCATCGGCCGTAAGGCTGAGGCTCTGCATAACATCTGGCTGGGGAGAGGCCAGTATGGTGACAAAAGCGTCATTGAGCAGGCAGAGGACTTCTTGCAAGCAAGCCATCAGCAGCCAGTGGAGTACAGCAATCCCCACATAATCTTTGCCTTCTACAACAGCGTGTCCAGTCCTATTGCAGAGCGGCTCAAGGAGATGGGAATATCTGTGCGAGGAGATATTGTAGCTGTGAACTCACTGGCAGAGCCATCCACAGAAAACCAGCGCCTTAGCACCAGTGAATCGGATGAAGAAGGCCCTGAACTCCTACAGGTGACCAGAGTAGACCGTGAGAATTTAGTGGCCAGAGTTGCTTTTCCTACCCAGATTAAAGTAAACGTGTGCAATAGAGTTAACTTGGACATCACTACCTTAATAACCTACGTCTCTGCTCTGAGCTATGGTGGCTGCAACTTCATCTTCAAAGAGAAAGTGCTAACTGAGCAAGCAGCTCAGGAAAGGAGGGAGAGAGTCCTGCCTCAGTTGGAGGAGTTCATGGCAGGCAAGGAGCTCTTTGCCTGTGAGTCTGCTGTCAGAGATTTTCAGTCCATCTTGAAAACACTGGGAGGACCTGGGGAGAAAGAACGAGCTGCGATGCTTCTGAAAAGAATTCAAGTGGTGCGAGATCAGCCATCTGACCGTGCCTTAGGACTAGTGGCTAGTTCAAAAATCAACAGCCGTTCTCTAACCATTTTTGGGACAGGAGACACTTTAAAAGCCCTCACCATGACTGCAAATAGTGGTTTTGTGAGGGCAGCAGCTAACCAAGGTATCAGGTTCAGCGTTTTTGTCCATCAGCCACGGGCATTGACAGAAAGCAAGGAATCTGTTGCCACACCTTTACCAAAGAGTTACCCACCTAGTAATGGACTATAAGTCAGTCAATGAGTCGTTGGAATGCTGCAGGGAAGGCATTTGAGGAAACAAGAATCCTAGCAATACATTTTGGGTGTGTGTCAGTGAAAGCAGTGACTGTAGCAGTGGAAGGGCTCCTCAAGGAATTTGCAGTATCTTTACTTAGCCCTTGGGGGATATTTTGTTCAGCTGACCATAAATTTATTCGCTAAGGTAATAAGATTTCAGTGAAAATTGTTAACTGGTTTACAGTATATTGTATCCATCCCTATTAAAAAAAATCAGTTAAAGCACAGTTGTTGTGCCCTTGTCATTTTTGTCCTTCTCAGGGAGTTTAAATTCACCTTAGATGGACTTCAGACTTGGCTTCTGTGGAACTTAAATCTTTCATTCAGTGGACTGAATTCCTTGTTGATTCAGGGGTACTTTGTGTACAGAATTATGCCTTTTTGGGTGTATGTTTCATGAATTCATGACTAGTGTCTGCGAATAGAAAGCAACTTAAGTCTTTCTTTCCTGAAAGGAACCTCTGTATGTGTACCATGTTAGAATGAATTGGGCAGCAGCTTTGAAATTCTCCTAAAAATCAGTTGAAATTAGAGTCTGTTGGCACTTACATGTTGTGACTCTTGGGCTGAACTGGTCATCCAGTGGTAACAGATCAAGGAGGTAAATCCACTTCCCTTTTCTGTTGGCCTTTGCCAAATGCAGAGTCTTGCTGGGTGCAAAACTCAGCTCGAGGCTTTGAGGTGCAGAATGCTCCTAAATCGAGCCAGCAGGCTGGTGGGTTCTGATACCAATGAGCTCCCTGCTGAGGACTCATGGTAAACTCAAATTCAATTTTGTTGTCTGTAGTTTACCTGAAACAAAGCCTCACTGAGGTCCTTCAGTGTTGGTGTGGCAGAGGAGGAGGTTTCTGGGGCATGTTGTTAAATGCTAGTTTGCTCTGTAGTAGGGAGAAGCTTTTTCACTGGTGTTTTTTTGCTGGTTTTACTCAAAGTGTAGACTAAACAGTTCCTTATTTGATATTATTTTTTTTTTCCCCAGGAGACAGTTGCAGTTTGAGAAGTCTTTCTAATGTGTTTCTGTATGCAGTAATGACAGGAGTTGCTGTTTGGTGTTATACTGCATCGGTTTCCTAGCAGAAAATACTGAGATGCCAGAGTGAATTCTTGGTCCCGTTCTATACATTTTATCAGGTCAGTGAAAGAGATAGTCACTGAATATTTTATAGGCTGTTGTTCAATAAGAGAGCATTATTATGCGGCTTATAATTCAGGCAAAGAACATTCCCTTGTTTCTAGCCACTACACTCTGAATTTCTTCCAGTAGTACAGAGCAGCTGCAGTGCTGCCCTTAGCCAGAGTCTAAAGGTATTTCTTTCTGTCTCCAGTGCTCTGGTATACTCTGGCACTGGTGTAAAGATACTGTCATGCCAGCAAAGGCCTCTCTGCGTACCTCTTCCAGCTGAGTAATCTTGACTCCAAGGAGGAACAGTGTACTTTTGTCAGTATGACTCTTGCTCTGACAGCACTATGCCTTTAGAATAACCTGTTAGGAGCTGTTGCCAGTATCCAAGTGCTGTATATCTATCTACCTGTAACTCCTAACAATGCAGAGGCCATTCTGTTCTTTACTTGCATCTCATTTCTGCTGGTCGCTGAGGTAGTTCATGGGGTTTAGTTAAGATGAGTGGAACTGGATTTTGTTTGTTGCTTCAGCATCCAGACCTCTGCCTGCCAGTTACACAGTTCTGCCTTGGTGAGTTGTTCTAACAAAACATGTAACTTGTTCCTGCAGTCTTAACATAGTGTAACGAAACCTGATGGCAGGACACATACCCCACTAGTTCCATTAATTTTCCTGGAAATTCTGAAGGGAAAGGAGGATCAGAGCAATGAAATTACATGATAACATGCTGTCTGTCTGCTGTAGTTATTACAGTTCAGGCTTCATCAAACAGGAGCTTAGGGAGACAATGCTTTATCATGGGATGGTGGATTCACCAGAGCACAAACAGATGCTCATGGAATGTCCCAGTACTATAAAGATCTGGAAGGAAAGGTGCCTTTTGTTTCTGCCATGGGAGTTCTTACTCTGGACACTTCTGTAATGTCTTTCCTCTGCATCAGAAAGGAAATAAAAAGAACATTGTGTTTCAAAACTGTTTCTGTTTGATACCAAAGTCCTAAAAGAAGGTACATGTTACTATTCCTAGTGCATAATTTATAAAGGAACAACCTGAGAGGGGGGTTCCTTTTGTTTGCAGCTCAGAGCTTTAAAAGCTGGGGTCCCAACAAACAGCTTACTATATATCACTGGTTAATCTGTTTTGCAGTCTTACAGGGTATACCCAAAACTGAATGCATGGTAACAGTGCAGTTATGCATGGTAATTCATTATGACCTTTTAAGAGCTAATCCTTTAAGTTACTTGTAATTTGTTTGCAGCCTTCCTACTCTGATGAGGGTTTGAATGGGTTGGGTAAACGGGAGACAGCTGCTTCACTCTACTTCAGCTCTGTTTAAAAGCCTCTGTCTCTGGAGCCATCGTGTGGTGATTTTATTCATTACCAGTCTTTTGCCCAACGCAGTATTTGTTACTGAATCCATTTTCTTTCTTTTACTGGTTTACCAATCATATGAGCAATTTTACATGAATATGAAACTCTAGAAATTGTGTAATGTGTTTTAGTTCTAATATTTGACAGCCTTTGTTTTGCCTTCCAAGATACTGGTGATCTCTGCATATCAGCTGGTGTTCTGGCGTAGTGTATTTAGATTGTACTTCGTTTCACAATAGGGGGATTACATGTTGCACTTATTTATGATTTGAGAAATGAGTAATTAGAAGATAACCAAATTATGTTTGAAATTAAGTTGATAAACATAGAAATCCAGGACTGCTCATCTTTCCTTCTAGTATCACATCACTGCTTTATCTACACTATAGCTTGCAGTCAAGGATACAGAGATGTCTGACTTGCTACTATGGATTTTGTTTGGGATTTTCAGTGTCATTGGCAAAAGTGGATTCCTAAACTGTTTTGGAGGAATAGTTCTTCTGGCACTTTTAATTTACATTATCTCTGTATGGTCCCACAGTCTCTGAGGGGAGCCAGCATCTCTGTACCGTGCAGCACTCAGCCTGCTGTTTTTGCTCCAGCAGTAAGAATGCCAAACCAGGAGTGCTGCAGTTGATGCCAGGCAGTGGAAAATATCTGGATATTATATGAGAAATAAATGGGTAAGTTATTAATACATTCATGTTTCTAATTTGCCTTCTATACTTTTTTCAAAGGCAAACTTATTTCTGGACACTGCTGTATATATCCTTTACTTACTCTTGTTCTGGCTGCCAAAATTTGCAGATCAATGACTTTGTCATTATACCTGCAAGCTGTGAAGATGCTCAGAGGTAGTTTTGGGTGTTGCAGCCACAGCTGCATAGAAGTATTATTCTTTGGTAAGTCAATGGCTGAATAGCGGTCTGTCCCCCTTACCTGATGATGCCTTCAGCAGACTTAAAGCAGTCTGCTGAAGTCATCTGGAGCCTGTCTGGAAATACTTTCACAACCCAGTCCCTAGGTCCTGAAAACTGAGCATAGGCTTGGTCACAACAGTAGTAAACCAAAAGACCACAGTCATCAGTTGTTTGAGAAAAGACCTAGAAAAAAATACCTTAAAGTCCTTTTTTGCTCAAGTGGAGTTTTTACAGTAACGACAAAGTGTGTAGTTGCAATGACATTCTTTATTTCAGGTTATTCTGCAAGCAAAGCAGCACAGGTCACCTGTTAGCTAATTAACCTTGTACGCTAAGCATGAACTAGGCAGGGTTCTTGGCCTCAAGGCTGTGGTTACAGTTTTCCTGCAAGCTGTAGTTTTAGGAACTGTTCCACCATCCAGCTTGCTGCAGGCACCGCCTGTGTGTTCTTGTGCGGTGAAACCAACTCTGTAGGTACGTGTGCTGTTTCTTTTTCCACTGAGATTTATTATGGTAGTTTATTCTAGAGTAAAAACAAAGAGAGTGAATGTAATACTACAACAGAAGTGCTTGGAACTGTGACTGTGGGGCTGTGCACATTGTTCCCTAGGAACAGTATAGAAATTAACATTGTTCCTACTGAAACTATTGTAAAGAATTAAACACACATACACTCAAGCCTTCATTGTTCAGAAGCTTCTTCTGTCCATTTTAAAGATCCTCACTTACAATGCCTTACATAAGACATTCCTCACTTGAAAAAATTCCACCAAAAAACAAGAACCCCAAAAGCCAAAACAACACAACCAACAGTCCCAGCCTAACCAAAGAAACCCAAAAGAATTAACAGCATTGATAATGAGGCTGAGCGCATGATAAAGCAGCTCACCATGGGATGAGAAACACCACAGGGTGCAGCAGTTTTGGTAGGTACCAAAATCAAAGGGCTAGAACAGTGAGTAGCATGAGTGCTTGACAGTGTTTTTTTCCTGAGATCCACCACATCCATTTCCTGAAGCATCTGAGGTCTCAACACTGCTCTAGTGGTAGCAGTAGTAAAGGTGATGGATTTCCTTGGGCTTGCTGTAAACTACCGTAGTGCTTTGTAGTTATGTTGGTGGTTGTAATGCTGGTTAATTTTGGGGGCTGTTTTCTGAAACCACACTAGACATGATACTATAACTTGCAGTTTTCCTATCCCTAAATGTCCTGTATGTCCTAAATGTCCTATAGCCCTAAATGCTGTTGAGGCATGTGGGAGAAACTCTTCAAAGGAAATATGTTCAAGGGAAAATGCTCTCAAAAAGGCTAAGTCACTGTTAGATTATCTTGCTAGCCAGACTAAAAGCATGGCAGGAATGGCTGAGGACTGAGGGAAAAGTAATCCTTTGGTGTATCCTCTTCCATGCCCTTTGTCCTGTTGTAAGCTATGGAGAAGTAGTTCATATCTCCAAGGGAGAAAGGGTGATGTATCACACAACTTCCTTACTACATATGGGTGCATGGGTGCTAGGACAGACTGCTGATTTGCAGTCACTGCTTTTCTGACTTCAGGTTTTTTCTTTAGTAGGGGATAATTTAGCCTGTCTTTACAGAGATGAGGTTCACTGGAGTGAGATGTCACTCAGGCAGACCACAGCCTTTATAACTGAAACTCTACCATATAAATCTGGGTTTGATTTCTGTTTGGTTTTGCTTGATTGCTTGCTTTTTCTCTACATTAGGAACGCACATGTCAAGCCAGCATTAGCTATATCCACAAAAGAAACCTCTTTCGTGGAGAGGGGAAGTGCAACCTCCTTTCTTCACACACATACAGCTGTCAAGTGCACTCAGCAATAATAGCACAATTCATCTTAAGAAGTCTCACCTTCCTCTCTGTTACTAGCAATTTATTTATGGTTTAGGAAGGAGGAGAGGAGCAGAAAGTTGATCTTTGGCATACCAGATACCCTACCAGAAACAGACTACAATGAAAAGCAGTATTTAGCAGGACAGGTAGGAGCTCTGGAGTAACAAAATAGAGGTAACAGTAATGAGGACAATCAAAACCAAAATGTGTCTTACCAGGTATTTCAGTGGTTGACTCCTGGGTTGGTTCTTTGCTTGGGCCCACGCTTGACTCAGGGGTAGGTTCAGTACTTGGCTCTCCGCTCAGCTCCCAAGTGACCTGTTCACCTTCTTGCACTCCATTGTTCCCAACTTGCTCCGTGCCTTCCTCCTTGAGTGGGTCTCTACTGTAGTCCAGGGGCAGCTCTGTGCTTGGTTGTGTGCTGGGATCTCTGCTTTGCTCCACACTCGTTGCCTCAAGCACAGGAGTAACAGGGGTACCTACAAATAAAATGGAAGGAATTTACATGGATGAGGAGGATAGTTTGAAAAGCCAAGTTACTTCAAGGGCTATCTAAGCATGTACGTAGTTGCTCTTACGGATCAGAGAGACTGTGGGGGAGGTGGGATGGATAAATCTGGGAATAATTGCACTCTAGAACATAAATCTTATTTCAAGTTACAAAGATTGATTTGCCAGTATGTCTTTGACTCACCTTGTGCCTTTAGGAGATCAACCAGAATCAGTGCCAGCAGTGCTGAAAGGATTGTCACCTTCTTCATCATGGCTGCCTAAACAGCACATTAAACACAAGCATTTGGAGCGAAGCTTGAAGTACACAGCAGGCAGAAAGCCCTGGCTATTTAAAGGCAAATTCATACCTCTGTGCACTTTTCTGAGAAGAAGAGGTTGCGAAAACAGCATCCAAATTACATTCTCAAAATGAATTTAGGACCTACCTCTCAGGGACTGTAATCAGTCAGTTCCTGCCCCTTGCTACAGGGTGAGATAACCTTTACTGCAAGAAGTAAAGGACAATGGGGGCAGAGAGGTGGGGAAGTAGTGGCCCCAGACTGTGGTAGCATAGATAGTGGTGTCACTGCGTGCCTCTGGCAATGCTGGTTGCTCAGGGCAATTGATCCTGTTGGTTTTGAATACAGATCTTCAAAAATCCTTTGATATGACACTTGAGAAATTGAACATGCCTTGCAGTAACAGGTGAAAGGTAAGGTGTGACTAAAACATACGCAGCTGGCTTCTGTGTTGTAAGGAAATAACAACAGTGTGAGAGAACTGGGATGTTTTGGTCAAGGCTGGATGAGCATTATGTTGGGAAGCCTTCCTTTGTCACTGTTGGAAACTTGTGTGCTTGTGCATGTGCGTATCTAGCCTGTGATAGGCAGTATCTTAGCCCCAAAGTGTTGCATTTGAAAGGCTTGGACAGAACTGGATAAATCCTCCAGAGAGGAGCCAGCTGCTTTGTGTGGTTTAGTCAGCAAAGCGCAATCCTTTATCCAAGGACCATTTCTGGTGCAGAAAAGACGCTCTTTTTGCATGGATGCAGCTTCCCATGACCTTCCCCATCACCACTAACCAGGGAAGTGAGCCATGGCAAGAGGCTGTGAGGTTGTGGCAAATGTAACTGTCTTAGTTAGGTTTTGGGATGTGCCTGGGGAGCAGTGGACCTCAGGTCTGTGTTCAACTCTGTGATGAAAACAGAACTGTGGGCCTGGTTCTGCATTCTGCATGTTACTTTCATGTGAGTGAGTGGTGTAATGGCTATAAGTAGTGATCCTGCAATAATTAGCAGAATTAGGTTAATGTCAAATCAACGTAAAGGAATTCAGAATCTGGCTCTCAAGATTCCTCTCCCCACCCCCTGTTCCCCTGATTTCACTTGTTTAATATTGCATCAACTTAGTTTTTCAGCACAGTGTTTCTTTCAAGTTGCTTCTACCTCTAGGGTTTGCCTGAGGCATTCTTCTAATCAAGCTTTTTATGGTGCAACAGAAGGGGCTTCTTTTTTTCTTGAGGTGAAAAAGGAAAACTGATGCCTACAAACACCTACAGATACATGGCTGCTGCAGAGGGTTTCTCTTGTGTTACTAGTTTCAGTTGAAGGTTGGTGTGTAACATCTTTTCTGGTTTTTCAAATGTGAACAGAAGAACTTGCCACTGACTCACTTGTAAGAGGTAACAGCATGATGCACAGGTCAGAAATCTGAAGATAACTATCTGCAATGAGCAACATTCCTCAGTATAGACTAAGAACTCTTGGGTTTTCACTCTTGAAAGTTGTTTTTCTAATACACAGTTGTTTGCATGAGATGGTGGGCCTGCCAGTTGTGAAGGAAGAGCAAACATAGAATCATAGAATCACAGAATGGTTTGGGCTGGAAAGGACCTTAAGATTATCTAGTTCCAACCCCTCTGCCATGGGCAGGGATGCCTCACTCTAGACCACTGGGTTATTACTGTGCAGGGAAAGAGGAATTGTTGTGTTACTCCCTCGGTGGTTTTCAAGTTTGTTTCTGATTTATCTTCCCTTCTCACGAGGCTCACTGGGCAGAGTGGCCCATCCTGTTCTTCCCGGATCTCTTCTGTTTGTGTCATTGTTTGTTTCTAACAAATGTAGGTGAATTTAAGCATTTTAAAGCAGGGTTGCAGGTTAGTTGCTTGTCTGGAGACAGAGTTACATTCACTTGTTTTTCACTGCTGTTTAGAGGTGTTAAGGAGAAATCTCAAAGAGTAGTAATCCAGGTATAAATTCTGGGTAGGAGTTCTTACTGTTGGGGATTTTGTGTGGCTTGGATTTTGTTTTGGCTTTGTTTTGTGTTGGTTTTGTTTAGAATTAGTACAGACCCTGTCACTATTGAACATCTTCAGTGATCTGCAAGTAAATAGTTAACATTGCTGAAAGAACTGAAAAATGAAGATTCCTGAAGAATAAGTAATGGTGAGGACGGAGGTGTGTTACAGGTTTATTGCATTTAGCTACATTCTTTTCAATACAGCCAGCCAACAAGGCAAGTTACGTTAACAGGTTAAAGGAATAAAAGCCATACTTAAAGCAATGGAGGCTGCATCCTGGAAAACAACTTTTCCCTTCCCCCAGTTCCTGAATGTGACCCTCAGTCCAGATGTTAACATCCATTATAGAATGGAACTAAGCTAGAGAGGGTCAAGAAATAAACCATAAATGTTTATTGGTGGTAAAAGTCCCTCTCTATGAAGGCAGAAATCCTTTCAGATGCCAGATTTGTGTATTTTATTAAAAAGAAGGATAGAGGAGTGACTTATGGTTTGTAGTTTTACTGGAGGGCGGGGGGGAGGAGGAGAATGCAAGGTCTAAAGCAGGCATTAATGGCATGGGCAGAGGCATAACCAGAGACTGTCTTGATGCCAAAACAAAATGAATGGTTTAGGTGGAAATCAGTGGACTAAGAGGGAGCTGAGGGGTATTAAAAACCCTGATGGATTAAAAAACCTCTAGGCATGATTATCAAGTGGCTCCTCTTAGCCTTGTGGTCTCTTGACTCTCAGTTGTCCAGGTTATGTATTGATATTGGACTCCTAGAGAGAAGCAAATATGACTTTAATACTATGGAGATAGATCACCGCTTCCTCTGTGGGGTGGTGGAAGATGGTTGGTCCCACCATTGAAATGCAGGAGGTGGCAGCACACCAGAGATATTTGTACAGCCTGTTGATAAGCTGTGTTCAGCTCACTTGTGTGCAGAAGCTGTGCAAGTGTCCACAGAACATCTTTAGTCAGGAGAATAAGAGTGAACTCTGCCTTAACTGCGTTAGAGTTTTGGAGGATACCTGACAGAAACCTGGTAGTGACTGAAACTGTTTGCTAATCCCTGAGGTAGGATAGGTTGTGATGATACTGTCTTATACCATCTCTGTGAAGGGACAACTTCTTTCATTCTCTGTACCCGTTTAGTCCAGGTGCATTGATTGATATGGAGACTCTCACCTGGAACTCCAGTACGTGTGAGACAGGCAATTCTACCTTCTTACACTTCTGTGCCTGTGCAGTGCCTGGAGGTGAAAGCTGCTTCTGCGTTTTAACAATCCAGTGCTGGTATTCCAAAGGTGTGTGCTGTGCAAGCAGGCAGAGTGCTAAGAGGTTTTGATAGCGAGTAACTGAAGCAAGCTGCAATGTGTAGCCTCCCTCACCTCCAAATTGGGAAATGTAGTGCAAGGTATTTATTAAAAGTGTTTTCATGAACTAAGAGTACTGTGATAAAAGATACTAAAAGCAGTTTTAAAAGTTTAATTTCTTTCAGCTCAAAGCAAGCCAGGGTGATGAAATGAAGTTTAGCAGAGCTAGGATCAAAGCAAGGGACATTGTCAGATGGTGCAGGAACTAGTTGTCAGAAGTTCACACAGGTTCAAGAGAAGACTGCCGGTAAGAGTAAAACCAATGGTGACTAAATACATGGAAGCAACATCCAGCCTGTGTGATCCTCAGGTGAAACATAGGATCATAGCATAATTCAGCCTGGAAGGGGTCTTGGGAGGTCTGTAGTCCAATATCTCGCAGAAAGCAGGGTCACACCTAACTCACAGCTTTAGTCAGTCTGGTTTTGAAAGCCTCCAGGGACAGAGCCTGCGCAACCTCTCTGGGCAACCTGCTCCAATGCTTGATAGTCCTCATGGTGAAAAGGCGTTTCCTGATACTCAATCTGAACCTCCCTTGTTTTCCCTTTTCCCTTGTTACACCTGTTCTCTGTCGTCCTTCCTCTGGCTACCAAAGTCAAGCCTGGCTTTTGTAACCTTCATAAATAGATGGAAGGTGATAGAGTGTTAGTTGGAGATTGACATATTATTTGTGTTTCATGTGCATATAGTATAAAGACTTGTAAGTTCTTCCTTTTCTCTGGTCACCAGCTTATGGCCACCTTTGCAAACAGAGCACTAGGCTAGGTGGATCCTTGGATGGACTGGGTTATGTTAAACATATTTATTAGTATCCTTTGTTGGACTAGTGTAGCAGGGAAAGCTGTGGATCCTAATTTGGGTATCTGAAATAGCTGCAGAGCACTTGAAGCTAAATGTAGCTGCAGGATCTTTTTAGGCAGAACAATCTTTAGCTTTGCAATCTTACCAAAGGAGATCAACTGGGAAATAGTTTAATTTGCAGAAGTAGACTCAGTGCTGGAGACCTGTGAAATCAGATTGCACAAGCCAAGACAGAAACTCCTGTTTGGAAAACAAGCTATTTTTTTGTTAGCAGCAAGGACCAGATTTTCTGGAAAGGTGAAGGATGCCGAGACTACTTCTTTCTTCTCTTGTGAGCTGAGGGTTCTAGGTGCCCTAAGGCACATTATGTCAGATATAAGTCTTTATGCTCTGGGAAAAGGGTGTGTGGTAGTGTCGCTTCAGGTACTTTATTTGTATTTTGCTAAGAGTTTTCTTCTTTTTCATGGGGATTAGGTTGGGAGAAAAAGTCAGAGATTCTCTTTCTTCATGGTCAGATTCCACAGAAAGAAGAGTTTTGTGGACTGTACTTAGTGACTGTACTTAGTGCTCAGTGTTCCAGCTGGAATTGCTCAGTGAATGACTTTTGTCTGCTTGATTTATTAATGAGGCACATCTTGACCTTCTCTGGAGAAGATGGGAAAAAATAAAGTCAGGATCTTTTCATACAGCTATGGATAAGCTGAGTTACGTATCAGCAGCTCTAAATATAACTTTGAAATCATGTTTTGGCATTCAGGCCTGACTTACAGCACTACCTGGGACTCAACCACTTAATTTTTTCTCTCAAGTCCAATGTAATATATAAAGTTATGGCTGCCCCATCCCTGGCAGTGTTCAAGGCCAGGTTGGACGGGGCTTGAAGCACCCTGCTCTAGTGGAAGGTGTCCCTGCCTGTGGCAGGGGGTTGGAACTGAGTGAGCTTTAAGGTCCTTTCCAACACAAACCAGTCTGGAATTCTATGAAAATGGATGTGCAGTTTGTAGTGGTATTCTGCTGGGGAAAGGCAGGCAAATGGGATTAGTTGATGCATGGATTTGGAGGCATGTTTAGTAGGAGATGAAGGCTTGGGTGTTTTTCCTGTTTTTATCAACATGATAATTTCCATGCTCCACTTTGTATTCTTCTTCCATGTCCTTTCACCTCTCAACAGTGTCTTGTCCTTTAGGTTTTTCCTTTCTGCATCTGTTTCTCCTGCCATTATTTGCATATTTGTCACTGTTCCATGAGACAGCTTTAGTCTCCCTTCAGGATGGAAGGAGCTCACCTGAACTTTGCCAGAATGGAGTGGATAAAAGTATTTTGTTATCTGTAAAACTTCAGTCTCTCAGCTATCTGCCAGAGGGCAAAATGCTTACTTGGAGATAATGTGACCCTACTCAACCCTTGAGATCTCTGGCTTACCAAGCAGCTTACTTGACCCCATAACGTCATGGCTTCCTCACCGACTTTGGGAGCCTTTCTGAAGTGGAGTGCTTCATGTAGGGATGAATCTATGGAAAACCACTTGCCATAGTGGCACAGGTACCAGAGCTCACCTGCTCTGTGAGGGTGTTCACTGTAGTACCGTAGTTCCTGCAGGTCGTGAGAGAACGGGAGAGTGCTTAGCAAGTGCAGTTCAGCTCTTCTGCAGGAGCCATGGAGAACACAGCTCAGTCGAATGTGAAAGCTGCAAAACGATTTTGTTATTTTCTTCTGTCAGTTGTTCAAAATGTGTCAAGATTCTTTGTATTGTTGAGGCTTTTGCATGACCCCCCACATGCTGGCAGTATTAATACAGCTACAGCAACATTGCCTGCAGGGATAGCAGCCCCACTCATGAGAGGAAAAGCAGAAATGTTGCTCAGAAATACACTGTATGCTTTAAAAATGGCTTGTGAGTAGCGTAATAAAGTTGTAGGTTTTGTGTACAGAAGGATCTTTCTCGTATCAGGAAAGTACACTCTATTACGAATTGTTTTCCCTGTCTTAGGAATCAGCATTACTAAAGCTAGGGGAAGCCGTGTTACCAACCTCAGTAAGAGCAGCTCTGAGGAGAGCTCCTATTTTCTGCTTTTTAGTCTTACTGTGCAAAGCAGTAATCTTCCTCCCCTTCTAGAATGATTCTCTCAAAGTAAATATCACACCAGTAAATAGGGTTCATCCAGCACTTTTGGTTCTTTTGAATACCTTTTTGGTAATTACCTTTTCTTCAACTTGATAACTTCGTGTTTTCCATGTCAACAGCACCGGAGCACAGCAGCTGCTGGATCAAGCAAGAGCTTTCTTTAGCATCTTGATTATTCATTTAGATGTGGACTTGGATATCCATGGATCCTGCTCAGTCTGTATTTTGGTTTGTGCTGTTATCTTTGTGAATACAAGACTGGAGATGGGTTTGAAGGGTGTTTAAACAGTAAGAGATAGCTCATACATATTCAGTATGTGTTTTGTGAAACCTTGTTAGTCCACAGTGAGCCCCTTGGAAGAACGGGGTTGCTCTGCCACGACTGGCACATGAGTGAATGACCTTCTCATCAGGATATTCTGGTGAGATGCAGGTCATCCATCTTCAGATCACTGCCCTGATTTGTACTGAATTCCAAGAAAGATTTTTTTCACTCACGAACATGTCAGGAGGGTAAATGCCACAGTTGAACTGCTATAGGTGTTGATACAGGGACAAAAGGCTTTATGTACAGTTAGACTGGAAAGGAAGACAATTTTGCAAGAGCCTTCAGAGGGGAATAGTGAACAAAGAACAAATGGGTTTTAAGATGAGACACGATAGGTATATGAAAGGGAGTATGTGATCTGATGGGGGATAATTTGGAGCAAAAATTTGGATACAGATACCTCCTCTGGCTTCCCCCCCACCTGTCTCCTCCCTGAGACAGAGCAATCTGGGCAAAAATGAATGTTGTAGACTGTCATCTTCCTGTAATTTGTATTACTTGCATCCTGTCTTCAGATGATCTCCCTTTATCCTCGTTCTGCCCACAGAGGAAGAGAAGGACAGTTTTCACAGAGGCAGGATTACATTTTACAGCCTGATCTCAACTCCAGTGACATTGGAAAGGTCTGTCTCTGTGAAGGGCCCTTCTTCTCTGTTTGGTTACCTTAGTTTCCCTATTGAACAGCGAGAGGCCAGGAGAGAGATCAGGTTTGCACCTACTTCCAGGTAGTGTGTTTTCATCCACATCCCAACTGTCTTTATGCTCTGAGAATTTGATATCGAAGCTTCTGTCATGCTCATATTTTAGTCTGTGTTTATACACTTACTTTTTAAATCCAACATAAATTCACATACTTTGAGTAGGTCTCCAGCAGATCCCTACACAGGACTTCTTGTTCCCACCCTCCTATCCAAGGATAGTAATGACTGCAGCTAGGCAGAGGTGTAGAGGATGGACTACACTGTTCAGCAGAAATCTGTCTTTATCTTCTGACTTTAAAAGCAATGGAATGAGGCCCACAAAGCAGAGTGGATGCCAGAAATGGGGGCAGAGCTTGCCTTTCCCTTGTCAACAAAGGAGCTATTTGTAATGCAAGAGGCTGACTCCCACCTGTGAGACGGGAAATTCTGGTCCTACAGTGTGCTTGCTACTCAGTAGGTAAAGCTGTTGTAATTTGTGGCTAACCCAAAAGGCACTGTTAGCACTGCAGTCCGTGGAGAAAGGCGTTAAGAGACTATATTAAGGAAGAAGTACTCTTTGACAGTTAGGGGAGCTGTGGTTATCTGCTGCTTTTCCTGGGACTAGAAACTGAGCCCTTGTAATGCAGTGTTTGCCTAACGCAGGTAGAATTCCTTGATCAGAAAATCCTGATGGATTCTGTTGTTTGTGTGGTACCGAAAGAGTTAAGAGGAAACTCTTCCTCTCTGCTCAGCCCAGCAGCATCCCGTTCAGAAGATAAAAGCACCCCTCAGCATGAACAGGCTGCGAAGTGTATTTGAAAATAAATTCTTTAATGCCAGTTGTCATTACGGATTTATTTTCAAATACGTTTTGCAGTTTGCTCCTGCTGAGAGCTCCTTTTATCTTGTAACTTGCAGGCTGTGGGGCTGAACAAAATAGGTACCTTTCCTTTTAAATAAAGCGGCAAATATTGAAGCAAGATTCTATCTGTCGTACATTATAATATTTATATGTATTTCTCATCAACCCCAAGTTCCCCAGGGACTCTCAGATTCACATGAGGTCTCATAGTCCTGCATTTGGCGTCTGGGTATGTGATTGCTTTAATGGAAGGCCGTGCTGTTTGTGTTGGCTCTACTGACACTCCATTATGCTTGGTCAGATGCACATAAAAGACAGTCTAAAGCTGTTTATAAGGATGATACCTTAGGCAACACGATGAGTCAATGTATCATGGCTCAGCCCTGAGACTTGGGTTCAAACTTGGCTTTATCTGTTATGCTTTGTTAGCAACCTCTGGATTAGGAGCTAAGTACCAGAGCTAGCTGCAGCTTGCACTCAGAGGTGGGGTGTAGTTTGTGTGTTTCCCTGATTTCTATCTTTTTTTGGACAACATCAGTTACTTGACATGCTTAAAAGCCTGCGAATCCTGCCTGTGCTGGGAAATGATGAATCCCTTTTCCCTTCCTCTGAAGTACCAGGGGAAATGTAAAACTGCAGACATTTTCAACAGATTTGTAGAACAGATGAATACTGAAGCCAACACAGAATCACAGAATGGTCTGGGTTGGAAAGGACCTTAAGATCATCTGGTTCCAACCCCCTGCCATGGTCGGGGACACCTCACACTAGACCAGGTTGCCCATGACTCTGTCCAGTCTGGCTTTGAACACTGCCAGAGAGGGCCTTGGGCAGTTGTGGGGAACTTCTTCATTTGCAGCACACTAGTAAGAAAACAGTAGGGTTTTAAATTTGTTAGTTTAATTATTCTCTCGAAATCAAGAGCCTTGTTCTTAATACACTGCTCAAATTTGCTGTGATCTTTCTCCTGGCAAAGCTAAGTAATAGGAATTTGGAATACAGCATAACCCTTCTCCTTCTGCATTACTATGATGACAGCAATTAAAAAATCATACAATACTACTGCAACCTCCCCAAACCTACAGGGCAATTCCTTCCCGAGTTATAGCAGCCCAGTTGAGCAGAAGGGAAGAACATTTGTACTAACAGTGATGACATTAGTTAGAAGTTAGGAACTCTGCTTATAGCTCTTGGCTGTACTTTTCACAGGACTGGAAACTGTGGGGACCTCTTACCCCAAACATCGATTTCTGCACAAGCTTGCAGTAGCTGAGTTCCTGTGGATGCCTTTTAATGACCCCTTCTGTGACAGTTGTGGCTCTGCAGAGAGTGCTGAGCTTGTTCCCAAGAAGCCCATGCTCTGTTCCAGGCTTTCTATCCATTCTGCTGCTTGGCATTAAGCAGCTTGCTTGTTTTAACTTGTACTTTTTACACACCTCATCTCTTCAAAAGCTGAGGGAACGCCGGGTCTCTACAGTCTGGAGAAGAGAAGACTCAGGGGGAACTGTATTGCTCTCTACAATAGCCCGACAGGAGGATGGAGCCAGGAGGGAGCTGGGTTCTGCTCCCAGGTAGCAAGTGACAGGACACGAAGAAACAGCCTCAAGCTGCACCAGGGGAGGTTTAGATGGAGATAAGGAACAATCCTTTCCCCAAAGGGTGCTCAGGCACTGGAACAGGCTGCCCACGGCAGTGCTGGAGTCACCGCCCCTGCAGTATTCACACATGGTGTAGGCAAGGCCCTCAGTGGCATGAGTTAGTGGTGGCCTTGGCAGTGCTGGGGTAGAGGTTGCGCTTGATGAGCTTAAAGGTCTTTTCCAACCTGGTTGATTCTATGATTGCTATTTGCTAATCTGCAAGGGGAAAAAAGCCCATGAAGTAGTTGGACTGGGTGAGTGCTGTTTTGTGGCAGCAGCAAAGTTAGGAGGCAAAAGCCTGCCTATGTCTGGAAGAACAGTGTATGATTGTCTGCTAAAGAGGTGTACAGCTTTTGTCACATCCTCATTGCTAAATGTAAACTATTTACTTAAAATTGGATTATTACTCCATTTAAACACAACACATATTTGCATTCATTCTCTAAAAACGGAGAGATGTGATTACCTTTCGGGCCACAAAGCACTATGTATCACTGTTACCACTATTTGATTTTCAGCAAAGCTCTGACTTGTGCTTGCATTCCTATCCTGTTCTGAAATAATGAATTCCCCTCTGGCCACGATAGCAGTCTGTAGCATAGCCTTATGGATGCATTTGTTCTGGGGTATAAACCTCTGGCTGTATTAAAGGGAAATCTTCACTGAAGCAGGTTGTTCTCGTTTAAAAAATGTAAATGACTCAAAGCTGCCGTTTCAGTTTCTAGCAGTCCCACCTGCTATTCAGGAAGTGTCTGTTTGCAGAAGGAATTCCTATGGGGGAGGAAATTCCCCACAGATTAGGGAGGATTTTTCATGTAAGTCTATTTTGATTTGTATAGGGGACTAAAAGGTTATTTTTCATGTCACTGGAGAACTTGCAGCCAAATAGATATCTTCTTGAGCTGCTTAACTTGAAGGCATTCTTGTCCAGAAGTAGAGTTCCCAGGAATTACCACCACTGAGGCTATTTCTTACTGATGGTACTCTCCAAACCTTGTATTTAGTAAGCAAAGAAAAGGAATCATGAGCTAGAGCAAACCCTCACCGATGTGCTCGCAACATCTATTAACTTAAATAGCCACATTTAAAACTAGAAACTTGGTGGCATCTGTAGCAGATCTGTGGGGCAAGTGCAGTTGGATGTGCTGCCCAAAGCCCACATGCCTCAGCATATGCAGCACGGAGGCTGTCTCCCTGGTTGGTTTTCAAGTTGAAAACATCTTTCAATTGCACTGGAAAAAAGCAACTGGTTTGGACTTTAGGAAATCTGCATCAATGCAAGCCCAGAAGAGGGAGCCCTCCATCAAAAGAAGGCTCTGAACTGGATCATGACCAAGATACACAGAAGTTTCCACTTTCTCTTCCACCTGCTTATAAATCACTGGGTGGAATGTCTTGCCTGTCTGCCTAGTCTTTAAAGACTAACAGCTCACAGTTTCTACCATTAAACAATATCATTCAATAGCTGACATGCATGTGTGAGAGTTTTCTTAAAACTCTGGCTGGACACATCAGATATGGTACTTGGTCCCTCTAAAAGAAAGTCTTCATTGCTCTGCAAAGCAAACCCCCTTTTTGTCCCATGCTCAGTGTATCATACAGCACGTCCTGATTTCCGCTCACAGCAAAACCTTCCTATGCTTTAATGAAGCCTGCAGCTATCAACCTTGCTCCTGCTTGGCTGAAGCCAGTGAGGTTTGCTCCTGTCTTTGACAGGAGAAGGAACAGGCCCTTTAGTATAACTGCAGTTTCCCTCAGATCCACACGATGAGTACTTTGCTCTGAGCAAGACCAACCTGTAGTATACTGAAGCCAAATGACCTTTTCTGTGTGTGATTCTCATTCTGAATGGTCTTCATTCTCTGTATGAGCTGTGTGTGCTCCTTGTAATGTCTCAGGTGCTCTGTTTTTAACCTACCAATAACAGCCCCAAATGTCCAGAGGAGCTGATTACCTTAGTTGCATAAATTTCCTGCTGCTGAGATTTTGGTGCTCAGGTGCTATTCATTTGCAGAGCTCTAGTGTTTACTGCTTGTTCTATTATCCTGGGTGTACTGGACAAGTTAGAGTAGGTTTGGGGTCCATCCCTCTGGTAACCAACTGAAAATCCTCTGTCCCTTCCTTTCCCCATAGAAATATCCAGGATAATCTGCCTTCCAGTAGCTTGGTCACTTGATGGGGGTCTCAGATTTTGGGTTTGAGTTTCATATGCCTTCTGCCTCTTTGCTTAGATAAAAGAACTTCTCTTTAAAAAAGGCAACCAAAACTAAGGCAAGCAGATCTTCAATTTCTTACTTAAAATGTCTCTCTTCTGTCCTTTCTGACCCTTTCCACTGCCTCCTATAGTCCAGGATAAAATCCAGTCTTCAAAATCCTTTTGTTTTGTAAACATCAAGGTATAGCTGAGAATAGCTCCAGGGTTCATACAGTTCTCCCACTTTACTACAGTGCTCCTCCAAACTCAATTCCAGTGTGACTCACAGGCCTGAGTTTTGCTTAGGAACTAAATCCCTTTAGCCTCCTTGAATGCTTCTGGGCGAAGATGTGACAGTGGCATTGCCTGGTAGGACAGGATTTGAGAAGGTAGCACCAAAGAATGCATGCTATTAGGCGGGAGCAAAAAGATCCATGACTGTGGATTCAAGTGGCTAAACTGCCTGTTAAAAAGACCCTGGGTGACTTTGCCCTTTCTTCCATCTCTTTGTGTTCTTATAGGCTATGTGTTTGAGCAAAGCATTCAGCTTTTCATATACTTTCCCAGGGCTGTTACTCTACTTATGTGGACTATGTCCTCATCTTCATTTGTCCCTTGTTGTACAGCTGAATCAATACAGCTCAACATTGAACAGTCACTCTAGTAATAACTTTGAAGTGGATTTATTGAGATACTATACATTATATGGAAAAATCTAATAAAAAAACAGAAGGAATAGGCTAGGTTCTCAGAAATTAAGCTTTCAATATAGGTATGATACAGGGTAGCAACTGTGAGGTGAATGATGGTTGCCAGTGTTTTATGCTTATACACTGGCTTGTTTGTGCTGTCTTGAAGAAGACAGTAATGCAAACATATTTACATGTGTGTTTCCTTGTGCCTGTGTGTTCCTCCTGAGCTGTGTACTGTGATCATCCAGTTCAGGTAAGTCTTTAGAGTGTATTTTGAGGCTGGCAGGTACTGTGGCTAACTGGGTAAGTTATGGCCAGCCTGAGGTCTATATGTTATCAGTGGGAAGGCAGAAGTGGACAGGTTACTTCCTTTCTTGTCTTCCTGCCAAAACACAAGCTGAGACAGATTGTCTTCCCCTTGGGTCTGAGGGCTGGAAGGTGAGATCAGGCTGCCAGATTTCTTTCTGCTGGGAGGTGAAAGCGTATTGGTAAGTTAGATCCCTTCCTGCTGCTGGAAGGAGAGCTTGACTGGGAACACCAGCACTGTGAACCTGCTGGGTAAGTTTGCTGCCAGCCAGGAGGCACACGGGCAGTGGACAATGTGATGGTTTTCAAAACAGGCCACAAGCGGTGTAATGCAAAAGGCCACAGATCCACTGTTTTCACACTGATGATTGTTTTTTTAGGGATTTTTATTTTTTTTTATGAAACAGTGTAATTAAAACCAAAATGAAACAAACTAAATCAAATCAGTTCTGTAACAGAGCTCACGGGCTCTGTAGTTAGTGCCCTTAAAGTAACCCAGTAATAAATGAAAAAGTCTCCTACTGCCCAAAGACAACCAGATAACTTCCTTTTATGAAACTATAGGTCTTTTATAAGGCTACAAAACTGTTTCAAACAAATGGAAACCAAATGTGTAAAAAATGTGTTTTTCTTTAAACCAAACCAGCATAAGCCACAGGGCTCTTCACGTGAAGCTCTGCCTCAGTCTCTCCTACAGGCTTGTGCTTTTGAGAATGAATACAGGGCTCATCTATTGAGCAGAGCTCTGCAGCTGCTGTTAGATAGAGGATCTATACAGTAACTGTACTGGAGGTATTAAGCAGCCATTCAGGATGGAACTATTCAGAGTAGCAAACCCTGAGACATGCAAAGCATTATGCAATCATATTGGCACATGTTGTGTTCTCCAGCCCAAAAGAGTTGCTATTGTGGAGACAGGCTATTTTAATCTTCACATGCAAAAGCTTTCGACATGTACTGCACCTATGCCCTGCCTTGTAATACTGTTCATTCTAGTGCTAAACAGATGTGATGCCAAACCAGCCCCGCTATAAATCAGTGCATCTCCTATTGAGATCAATAGGAATTGCACTTGCTTACACCAGGGGTGAATTCTTGCCTATAAATTACAAACAGTTCCGCTGTGGATGGAAAATATATTAACTTTGTGTGAACATAAAACTCAGTGTGTCATCTGTAGGGTTTTGCTTTTCAGTGATTACTTCCTAACTGGAGAACAACTGCATTTTGAGTGGGAAATGTTTTAGCAACAGATCTTTGTGTACTGCCTGAACATGCTCGTGTCTTGGCCTTGGTGAAAACAATTCATGTGTAATAATCATGGTCTGGGCACTTGGGTCTTGAATTCAGATAAACTCCTTGTAAAGTCTAAAGGCCAGGCTGTTTTGGTCAAGACAGCAGTAAATAAGAATGCAGTAAGGCATGTTATTGCATGGAGCAAACCTTAATAAGCAAAAAAATAAGTCCAGCTCTGTGGCCCACAACACAAGAGGTACATGGAGCTGTTGGAGTGAGTCCAGAGGAGGCCACAAAGATGCTGCAGGAGCTGGAGCAGCTCTGCTCTGGAGATAGGCTGAGAGAGCTGGGCTGGTTCAGCCTGGAGAAGAGAAGGCTCTGGGGACAACTTATAACAGTCTTCCAATACCCAAAGGGGCCAAAGAAAAATCTGGAGGGTGACTTTTTACAAGGGCCTGTAGGGACAGGACAAGGGGGAATGGCTTTAACCTGACAGGGAGATTGAGATGAGCTCTTAGGCAGAAGCTCTTCCCTGTGAGGGTGCTGAGGCTCTGGCACAGGATGCCCAGAGAAGCTGTGGCTGCCCCATCCCTGGCAGTGTTCAAGGCCAGGTTGGACGGGGCTTGGAGCAACCTGCTCTAGTGGAAGGTGTCCCTGCCCATGGCTGGGGGTTGGAGCTGGATGAGCTTTATAGTCCCTTCCAACCCAAACCAGGCTGGGATTCTATGAAAATACATGGCTTGTTTTGTTTTGTGTATTGGTGAGTCTTGACTGGTGAGTTATGGAGTCTTCCCATTAAGTGCTACCTCATCTGGCTCGTATTTCAGTCAAAGGCTAAATCTCTACTCTTGTATTTGCCTCACCATCAGATAATACCTGATGCCATGACCCACTAAAATCCACAGGTTGTTGTACACCCCTGTGAAATGAAAAAGAATTGGGCTCCTAAATGTTCTTGACGCCTTTGTGCCAACCTGGATTTAAGAACTGACATGTTAAGTTACCAGCTTTTACATTTCTGTCTGTGCCACTGCTGCCTGTGAAATTTTTGCTCCCTATGGGCTCCATAGGGAGAGAGCTCTTGGAGGATGAATAGCCAAATGGGTCTAGGACATGGCAATTCCAGAGGAAAACATCTCATTCATTACAGATGATGGGTAAGAGTCACACAGCACATGAAAAGTCCGCAGGAACTTTTTTGGGTCCCCTTATACTTACACTCACCTTACATGTATGTGCAACCAATCTTTATGGAGTCCATGGCAAAAGTAAGTTAACACAGAGAAGACAATGTATTCTGTCTTAAAAATGAAAGGAATTAGAGAACACGATACTGCATTTGAGGAAAACACCCGGGGATCCTGCAGTTAAATTGTGTAGAACAACAAATATCTGTCAGAAGTTGCATAGAGACCCTTTATTTGAAATGTTTTCTGAATGTTAAGTGTTTAATTGCACACTCTCTCAAGGCAGTTGCTTCTTAAAGGAGTAGAGATTATATATTCCCTCTAGTTTTCTATGGAATGATGTATGGCATTTGGTCAAATGCATTGTGCTCTCAGGATAAATTATAAAGCACTTAAATGTATTTCATCACACATTATACTTCATCTTCAGGCAAAAATGTGTTTTGTCAAAATATTGATTTGTATTATCAGGGCACGTTGTATAAAATCCAAGAGTGAATTTCATTTTAGGGAACTGTGCAATTTGTCTAACCATTCCAAGGAAAAGGACATCAAATACATATGAGCAATTGTGTTGGTGAAATGAATGTTAATCATGTTTATCATCCTTCCAGATACACTGTACAATGGCATTTGATAAATTTCACTCCCTAGACCTTAGTCTGATGGCTGATGAGATAGGAATGTTACAATGTCCCAGTGGCATCGAGCTGGATTCCTGCTCTTAATAGGGTGCTGATAATATAGACACTGGTAATTTATCTGTTACTTAAGAAAAATTAAATCTGATTCCATGAAAGGAGGAAAACCAAATAAATGAATATAGGTGAGAATGAATGTTGACATAGCCTGTACTATATAATTGGTGTCTAGAGGTTTTAAGGACCAAATGGAAATATTTGAGGGATTGTCTTTTTTGCTCAATCTTGTGGTTAAAACTCGAGAGTCATGAAATAAAGCGTCTCATTCTGGTTTTTTCCTTTTTATTTAACTTGCCTACAGATGTTCTATGTGACCTTGAGAGAGTTGGATGGGGTTGATTCTGCACTGGAAGTCGATGGACCGTATTCTACAAAGAGATGAGGACTGAAACTGCATCCTTCCTGTGCCTCCTGTCTCTTCACTTGTAACAAGAGGCTAACAGTGTGCTCCTTGCTCTTCGGGGTGCAGCAAAGCTAAATCACATGGTATTTGCAATGATTCTACTATCAGGAACTGTGGGCTGCTTCTGCTTGAATCTGTGGAGCGTCCTAAGAGCAAAGGCTTTGCTCTGCTTGTGCATTACCCAGCAGAGGGCAACATCACTCTCGCACATGAAAACTGCATCCCCTGCTTGAGCCAAAACTTGCCAAAAGCAAGAGGAATCTTTTCCTTGGCCTTTATAGCTTTTTATTAATGCAGATTTTTACAGTTTTTCAATATTAGCCTTGAAATGAAACGGCAGTGTGTGAGCACTCCCATGGCAGTGTCAGCAGCTAGCCTTAGACAAAAAGCTTCAAAACCTTCCCATGCTGGCCAGAAACACAACAGTCATTTTTATTTTGTTAGTGGTTGATACAGTGCTACTATCCATAACAGCAGTGGCTGTGTGGTGCTCTGAGTGCTGTATGGCTTTGGTTAACTTTTGTCTTTCTTATCTATTTATTTCATAGTTGACCTAGGGGTGTTTGAGGTGCATGTCCCAGGACTTGGTAAAGAAAGAGATCAGGTGGATCCTGACCTCATGGAAGTCAATGGCAGCAATTTTCTTTCATTTTCATGGGATCAGATCTGCACCTGATCTTTCCCTTGAAGCCCATGGCTCTCAAGCTCCTTTGGATGGACCCATATTGTGGTCTTTAGGCTCCTGCCCTTGTCTTATGGATGGACCTTGGAACTGGCTGATGGCTTTGCCTCATCTGAGGCTGTTGATGGGATTCACTGATATGACCACCTGGCTGTGCCCCATGGTCAGACCCTGCAGGACTGCACCCTATCAGTGAAGGCACAGCTTGTGCTGGGTCACCTGTGGGTCATGGCACAGCCCTGCTCCTGCTGCTCCCTGACACTGCTCCAGCAGAGACTGAATTTATGGCCTGTGAGAAATCCCCAAGGAGAAATTCAAACCAAACCATTTAGAGTGATCGAAGTGAACAAGGGGGTTATAATAAATCTTGTAGGATCCCAGGTCTCTAATGCCAAAATGTGCAACCCTGGAAACAGAAACAGTTGTATGCAACTTAACTGAGTGGTAATGCAGTTCTTGCATACACAGGAAGCTGGCCTGTTAGATATCCAGACCTACTAAAGAAAGGTCTAGTCCTCAGCCTTGTGCAGAACAACTTAAAAAGTTATCACTTGAGCTCAAAGAATAAGAATTGAAAACAGAAATATCCAGACAATCCCACTTCCCTTTATAGTGCTTGGAATTTAGGAAATCAGGCGGATTTTAAGCTGACTTCATGATTTACTTCAGTTTATTTCCTGATGCTTGAATGCCTGTGACTACCCAGACATGGAAGATGACAGGTAGTGATTATTTTTTGTTCACTGTGAGGCAAAAGGGGCAAACTTCAGTGGGTTTTCTGTTGAACTCCGTGCATCCAACAACGAATGCATAGAAACACTGGTATTTAAATTTGAAATTCTGTTGGGGAAGCAGCTCTCCCCAGGGTACTTCTCTGTAGACTAACAATTTCTTCACATTTTATATTCTCTTCCTTTTTTTTCCTCATTTATTCTTTAAGTAAGACAATCCTCAGAATGACTGGGAATTTCTTTGAGATGTTGTTAATACCAGATGCAAATACATGTGTAAAAACTCAGGAATGAGTAGTTGATATTTCCTTTATGAGCCTCTGGGTCCCATATCCAATAGGTGTCAGGGACAGACTTTCTGGAATTCATAGAATCAAACAGGTCGGAAAAGACCTTTAAGATCAAGTCCAACCATTCCCCTAGCACAGCTAAAGGCCACCACTAAACCATGTCACTCAGGGCTTCGTCTGCACGCTGTGTGAACACTTCCAGGGACGGTGACTCCAGCACTGAGCTGGGCAGCCTGTTCCAATGTTTGACCGCCCTCTTGGTGAAGAAGTTGTTCCCAATATCCAAGCTAAACCTCTCCTCGTGCAGCTTGAGGCCATTTCCTCTCGTCCTGTCACTTGTTCCTTGGGAGCAGAGCTCAGCCCCCTCCTGGCTCCATCCTCCTCTCTGGCAGTTGTAGAGAGTGTAGGTTTTCCCCTGAGCCTCTCTTCTCCAGACTGTAAAGACCCAGAGTTCCCTCAGCCATTCTTCATCCCACTTGTGCTCCAGGCCCTTCACCAGCTCCACTGCCCTCTCTGGACCCACTTCAGCAAGTGTATTCCTGGGTGATCTCCACAGCACCTTTACTTTTTGAGTTGAAGTGGGAGAATTATCATTGTTTAGTCCATAGTTGCAGGGGGAAACCTGTCTAGCCCCAAATGGGAACTGCTCCTTTTAACAGGCACACTGAAATGCAATACTCCAAATGTCAGTGTGAGAACAATTCCACACTTTCACTACAGAGTGGTACACATTTCACACAAACATGTTGCCTCCTTACATGTATCAAAGCTGGAAGGAGCATTATTTACCCCAAACAGACAAGTCTTGGGCATTGGATATCCCCTCCGTTTCAGTGTGCCAACCCCCTGCTATGGACTTCCTGTAATAGGGAAATAGGGTTTTCTATCATAAACTTTCATATGTAGATTGCTGAGCAGCACGTGAAATAACTTATTTTAGTCAACTGTCTTGGACTTCATAGAGGTCCATCAAAAGCAGACTGAAAGCCCTTGATTTAAACCAAAAGCACCTTCAGAGTAAGGTCTCTAACCCTCACAGAGTGGATTAATTCATGGAAATGTTTTTTTAATAAAGGTGCTATTTTACAGGAAGGAAAGTACATTTTTTTCCAGTAATTTAATTATCAAGATGTTTTTAGAGAAAATGAGCCCTTGCCACTACTAATGGGTAGGGCAGCTGAGATCCCACTATACTATGCCCTAAATCTATGACTGAAATTAATACTCAGCTTCTCAAAAGCTTATGGCAGCAACAGTGTGCAAAGGCTTTCTGTAACTTGTAGAAGGATTGGAGTAAGTTGTTTGGGCCTGACTGACTGCGGAGAAGTTGTATATATATTGGTGCTTGAACAAAACCCGTAACTATTTGTAGTAAGAGGAACTGTTCTGCTTCTGAAGTTGTTGCTATCAAAAACCCCATATGGTATGGATGCCACAAGCTACTAAGGCTCTCTATCGATCTTTTGGATGGTTGATGTCTATAAAACATCTGTGAAAATAGAGGGGCTTTCTGGTGACGATAGCCTGAACACAGTCCAGCACAGCACCAGCTGTACGATTGCAGGTAACTCACAATCTTTAGCTAACCCTTCCCCTTCTTCTTGCCTGCTTGCCTTTTCGTGTTTTACTGTAGAAGCCGGCATCATGCACGTATTGGCAGTGAAATTATTTTATACTCTTTTTCATGTTTTCATGTTTTGATTATTATGGCTTAAACCCATGATTTTGGGGTCTCTTCTTTTTTGTTACCATTGCTGTTCAGTTGAATGGGTCAATCTGTCCAGAGGAAGTACAATATTCTTTCTGTTTCATAAAATCCTCAACCTTACAGCTCCTTTCCAGTTTGTAGTAACTTCATGTATTTCTGCCTTCTGTCATCTTCTGCTTGCAGTTCCAAATGGTTTCCAAGAAGATCAGATGAATACTGCTGCTCTTTATTGTCTATCCAACTCTCCTAGCATTGTCTATTGTCTGAAGCACATAGAAATTTCATCTAGAGTAAAGTGCCAGAATGCATATTATAGAATTACAGAATAGTCAGGGTTGGAAAAGGACCTTAACATCATCCAGTTCCAACCCCCTGCCATGGGCAGGGACACCTCACACTAAACCATGCCACCCAAGGTTCTGTCCAACCTGGCCCTGAACACCACCAGGGAAGGAGCATTCACAACTTCCCTGGGCAAGCATATTGTCAGAGACATTGTTCCAGCACTCAGAATTAGGCTCTGATATGCCATTCAAGCCTGCTATAGCATTAAGCTTGGGGCAGAGATAAAGAGATACTCATCTAAGACACTTGGAGGAAAAGAAAGAAACAAACAAACTTAGGGGGAAAAAAAAGAAGTGGCAGATCCTGAGGCAGCTTGAAAAATATTTAAGATGGAGACAGATTTTATCAGTGTGGTAAAATGAGTCAGTGCTGAAACGAATCTGTGAAAAAGCAAATAATTTATTATAACACTTATTAGGCTTTTAATGAATACTGAGTAAAAATATTTGGGGTTTCTTTCAAATAGTCTAAAAAGATTCAAAGATGTGGATGCAGAAAGTCCACGGAGTTAGGCAATGTTTCCAAGAGGGTGCCAGTTAGATTAATTATGAGGTTGTTAGAGATGTTTTGCAACTAACATACTTCTGCAGTTCCTGTGATCAGATATATAAATCATTTATAACACATGCAATTTACAGTTTATTGCTATGTTTGATTATCAGTCTTTAATCCTACCTCACATTAAAGCCATCTCAAGCAACTGGCAACACTGACGTTTTCCCTGATAGGAGGAAGAGTTTGTGCAGGCGTTAGATGTTTCTGCATTGAAGACTGGGGTTTCTCAAATACGTACAGTGTTATTGGGGCAAATCCTTGGATCTTAAGAACCCTGGTTTTGGGGCGCATTTGCAGCTGAAATTCTGCATACATATAGTTTGAATGTTTCGTTGTATGTTTTTAGGGTATTTCCTATTTGCTGCACAAAACTTCTGTCCTGTAAGCCCTGTTAAAAATGTGTCAGTGAAGATACCCGATTCAATCCATTTACTCGAAGGACTTCACGTTCAGCAAAGTACAGGTCTTCTGTTTCTTTCTATTTATTGTTCAAATAAGATTTTATTATTTTCTATCTATTACTGAACAAATAAATGATAGCAATTTAGTTACTGTAGAATTTATTTATTGAATCTATTTCTCTCTAGGATTCCTGTCATAATGCCTGCTTAAGCGTCTCCTGCCATTTCATACCTGATGGGAAGGTAAAACTTATTGCAGAGTGAAACTGGCAAAGCCCCTCTGTACAAGTTCTTTCCTCAACAGTGAGCATGCTGTGTGTTTCCAGACACTTCACACTTCATAGCCATTGAGAAATGCAGCTTTTTGGCAGTAGAATGGGTAAAAGGTCCATAAATGTGAAACATGAGTGTGTCTGAATGCTGCTGGGCTCCGTACCTTGTTGCATTACTCACACTTGGTGTACTGCATATGGCCATGTCTACTTAGCAGGGCTGCAGGACACACGGAGCAGAGCAGACACTGTCCCCTCTGGGTAGGGAGCATTGCTGTGCTGCGAAGGAAGTGGAGAGTGGGGACCCTCCTTTTACTCAGCCCCTTTGTGGCTCATTTCCCCACCAGCACCCCGTGTGCCCATGTAGTGGGGCTGAGTGGTGCTGAATCCACAGTACAGCTGAACTCTCTTCTCTGTAAGCTGAGAGACCCCTGTGCCTGACACAGAGGCATGTCCTTTCATTTCCAGGTGATTTTTGCCTGGGAAAACAGGATGAAGCTGTGATAGGGATGATAAGGGGAGACCTTGTAACAGTCTTCCAATACCTAGAGGGGGCCTACAAGAAACCAGGAGAGGGACTTTTTACAAGGGTATGTAGTGTCAAGACAAGGGGGAATGGCTTTAACCTGTTAGAGGGAAGACAAGGAAACAGAACGAAGACCTGGCATGACATAAGGGCTGATCTTAACTCCTCAACCTGGTGGAGGCTGATGTGCAGGTAGGCCAGAAGATGGATACAGATACTGGATGTGCCTTACCAATGAAAGGCTATTTTGTTCTCCAAGACTTTTCCTGAAGGATTTTCTTTCCCAGCAGCAGAGAACCAGCTCAGAGTTATGCAAAATTGGGGGGTAAATAATGCAGCAATGTTTGAGGCACAGCTGGAGCTGCGAAACATCTGTGCGCTTAACTTCAGATCTCTGAAGCACTCGAGCCCTGCTTAGGAAAAGAATTCTCTCTTTCAAAAATGCCCATGGAGAGGTAGTCAGTGCTCACTTTTGCTACTGAAGCACCCCTGCATTTTGCATTAGGAGGGCATTTACAAGGACTAAGAGGCAAGATGTACAGGAGAAAATTGACACCCAAGAAAAGAATAACTATTGCATTTTGCAGCTTGCAGAGGAACAAGTGTTAGATAAATGCTTATGACAAACAGACCCTGTTTGATCTCCCTAAGAAGATTTGACAAGTCAGACACACAGGAGCCATAAATTACCTGTAATGGCAAAAATTACATCAGTTATAACCTTTTAAGCAGTTGTGCCTCATACAGCATCAATTCAGAGATAGCAATCTAAGGAGAACCAGTCTCTCTATACACATTTGCCTTGTAATATACAGCTACAAGAGTAAGCTGCATATGATTTTCATAAGACATGATAAAAATCTAATGGTTCTAGGCTGCATACCGAAAACCTGTGCAGATAAGTGGCTCAGGCTCTGATAAACATACTGGGCCAGGAAAGCCATTTTTTACTTTAAAGAAGAAATGGAAGTATGATTGAGATGTCATGGCGTGGGGGCACTGTGTGGGGAAGATTCCCATAATCAGTCATCAGCCTGTTTCAAAGGCAAGTGGGGCTGCCATACCTTGCATCAGGCTGGGCTCTTTGCACCCCTGACACCTCCTGTGCCTTCTTTAGAGGATTTCCCTGGGGGAGTTGCTTTTGCTGGCTTGCAGGCTGTTCACAAAGCTGGGGTGGGGGACTCCTGTGAGCTGTGCTGACCACTGGCACCTGAGGAGCTGGTGCGGCACAGAGCTGCCTATGATATCTGTCACAGTGGGGCTCGACAGTGCAGGTCCTACAGCAATGAGCTCTGCTAGGGGATTGTTTCATGTTGTGCCCTAATGGCAGAACTTGAGTCCCCCTGGAGCCCAGGAAGAACACATAGGAAAGATGATTTCCACCCTCTGCATGGCCTCGCTTGTCTTCAAGTGGCTGCTCTTGGGGCTGGAGGACATACTTCCAGGCGTGGCTTTGGTTTCAATTCATAGATTCCCAGCCTGGTTTGGGTTGGAAGGGACCTTAAAGCTCATCCAGCTCCAACCCCTGCCATGGGCAGGGACACCTTCCACTGGAGCAGTTGCTCCAAGCCCCTGTGTCCAACCTGGC
>JAOEHX010041283.1:0-56944 GCA_025448015.1 Bolborhynchus lineola
AAGGGGCAGATTTTTCAGGTAGTGAGCTGGCTGCTATGTATTAGATGCTGCACAGTGCTTGGCATGCTTGAAACTCCCTAGAACCACTGGGATCCTGTGTCCCGCAGCATCTTGTTGCCAGAATTCCTGTAGTCCATCGGTGTAAAATTATCAAGGCATTTGGCCTGGATCTGTACCTCCCCTGAAAGACTGACATCTTTTCAGCATCAATATTAGACGCATGTCACATGAGGACATTCTCCCCCTACTTTAGCTTCACTTCTGGATTAGTGTGGTAACTAAGCCGATTAAATTGATGTTCTCTGATTATGTGTGTTCTTAAAATCCTGAAACATTATTGATAGAATTAATCATCACTCTGTTGTGTTTTTGTAGGCCAAAAAAGACTTGCTAGAGCAAATGGAAAGAAGGTGAGAAATCTTTTTCTTTTGAATCATAGACTAAAATAAAGATTCAGTTTTGTTGGCTGTGAGCTTACTGTTGCTAGCTAAACTGCCCTCAAAGGTTAACTCTTTGCTAATGTTCACTTCTGGTTTCTCAGCATGAGAGAGAAGGATGATAAAATCAAGACAGTTGAAGAGCTGCTTGAGGCAGGACTCATACAAGTGGCTAATAAAGAGGAGGAGCTGAAGGTAAAAATCTCTTACATTGTGTTTTAATGGGAAAGTAGCGATTAAGTGCTCTTGTGGAAAGTGTGTGTTTAAGCACTCATAGTGCAGTCTGAGATCATTTCCTTTGAATAGGAAGGGCAACTTGTGGAGACAAGGTTAAAATCTTTTTGGTAAGATAGACTAAGAATTGAACATTAATAGTGTACAGTAAGTATTTCTCTCTTCTTAGTCTAGGGCAGATTTTGCTAGGATATGTACCTGATGTCATTTGGAATAAAGTGAATACATCTTGAGAGCAGTGTGTTTGGCCTAATCTGCAATATGAGACTCTTGCTTCTTTGCTTAGTTGGTAATCTGAATGGTTAAATGGATTATCAACTAGTGGCATTCTGGAATGATACTAAAAACATTCAGTTTTTCTGTTTAAGAAGAAGCTTTTTTCTGTTTAAGAAGCAGCTAGTGATTTCTGTTTCAGAAGAAGCTAAGTTTTTTCTGTACTGGAAAGCCAATACAAAAAAAAAATCCCTGTCTGTTTTCAGCTGGGTTTTGCTATGATTTCTACCTGGGCCTAGCCAAGGTAATGCTAGCTTTCTTAATGTCCCTGAATTCCAGGTGTATCGCTGACACCCCTGTACTGGGGAGGAGCAGCACACTAGCAAACTGTCAGGTTGCTATTACTATACAGCCAAAGATGTGAGTACATCACATTGATATTTCCCTGGACTCCAGCTTCCTGTAGATTGAAGTCCACTTGGAGTTGTCTTGTAATGAATAGTTAGTTCATTGAATACTTTGACCCCCACAGCTGCAGAGGGGGTCTCTTTCAGACTTTCAAAGTCTTTCACTTGCTCTAAAGGAAATTACTTTCCTTTAAGCTTAACACTTTTTCCCCAACAAATGAGTCTTTCATTATCTCTGTGTCTGCTTTCAAAGGCACTGCGAACGGAAAATTCATCCTTGAGAAAAGAACTTCAAAGTCTGCAAATTCAGCAATCGGAGCAGGTAGTACTTTTCATCTAAAACTCTTATTACACCTAAACTAAATCTGAAAGAATCTTGCTGTGGTTGCAGAAGTCAGGGGAAAAAGGTGAAGATGTCTTTGAAGCCTGTTGGCAAAGACTCACATTTTCTTCCAGCATTGGTCTGGAAGCCGGTATATCTGTCAAATACTTATTTTGCTTAAGTGTCAGAAACGTGGCAGATGTAAAGACTCCAGTTGGCAGCAGTTCTGTGTTGGTGTGACTGGAAATGGCTGTGAGTTGCTCTTTTTTTTCAGAAGCCTATGCAGCAAGCACGGCTGGTGGGCAGCTCATACTGCATCGGTTTCATTATGCATATTTGAGCTTCGTAATGTTAATCCACACTTGTGCAGTTGTGACTTAGCCCCTTGATGTCTCTGCTCAGTGACACTGTCATGGTATTATTGTTTCTGATGTGTACTTGATGCTGATCCGGAAGTGCCTTTCCTTGACATCCAGCTCTGCTTGGTCAGCGCAGAAGGACACAGTTTCTAGAAAATGATTTATGGAGAAGGGGAAGCATAATAATTGTGGAGAGGTGTATGGTAGTGCCAGTATGAAAAGGTTAGCTGATCAAATGCTGTTCCTGAACCTCAGCCTGTCCTGGTGAAGATGGTGTGAGTTTCCTTTTGTTTTCCTGGAAGTTGCAGTGACTTGGTGTTTTTAATTTGACAGGGTCTGGAGACCTACAGCTAGTTTCCAGGAGCAGCCAGATAATAAAAGCATTAGGCTGCTCAGTTTACCCAGTGCCAGAGTGCTCAAGTTCTCTATTCGCTACCATTCAACACTTGCAGATTGTTTTGCTCTTTTTTGTTTTCCTAAGATGAAACTCTCTTTTGAACAGGTTTCCTTCCAATCACTGGTGGAAGAACTCCAGAAAGTGTAAGTTACTGCACAGATTTAATTTCTGATTTCTGTTTGTCTTTATCCTGTGACTACAGGTGTCTTGCTTCCCTGAAATTACTTGCTTTTAACTGGGTGAACTGTGTGTTTGTGGCAGGAAGTATTATCACTTTTAAACATGCCACATCAGATCAATAGCTTTTGAAAATCTGGTTGCTTCTCTGCTAAGCAATTAACTTTATAAGCTTAACTTTGAGTAGACAAGGAATTGCAGTGAATTATCAGATAATTAATTGTTTTTCTTCAGCAGGCACTCTGAAAGGAGTGAGCTTGTTCACTCTGTGTGTGTGTGTGTGTGAATTCGAAGTTGATAAATTCTTTGCTGGCGTGTCCAGCGAAGGATGAAGTACAGTGTCTGTTGTTTCATGGCCTACTGATGCTTTAATTTGCATTTTTAGAAAGTAATAGTATCTATTTAGCATGTGAACTACTGGTTATATAAAGCCAGTTTGTTCTGTACTATTCCCAGTCTTATTCCTCCTGTTTGTTTTTTCCTGCTTGGTCCCACTGTGGATTTCAGAGGCTGGTGATGTGATGTGATAGCAGAACCAAAGCTTGTGTATTTGCTGAAGTAACATGTTTGTTCAGGCAACTAATGTTGTTCCTCTACTGTTCTTAAAGGATCCATGAGAAGGATGGAAAAATAAAATCAGTGGAAGAGCTCCTACAAGCTGAAATCCTCAAAGTAGCAAGCAAGGAGAAGACTGTTCAGGTGTCTCTCTTTACAACACCCACTTTCCTTTCTGTGTCTATACCACTGACTACCATTTATTTGTTACTGCATGGCATTTGATAGTGATGAATTTGTAGCATCCATTTTTGTGGCGTTTGTGTTTCCATTGTCCAATCCTGTCTGTTTTGTCATTGAAAAGGCTTTGACACAGAAAATAGAGGCTCTGAAAGAAGAAGTAGGAAATTCCCAGCTTGAAATGGAAAAACAGGTAAAATACCTTAGTGCCAGAAGTGTGAAAAAGCCTTGTCTTGGATGCGCTGCTCACACATTTCTGTTCTAGTGTTTTCTTTCACTGGTGAATGTCATTGGGTAAGGGAACTTTTTAATGTTAGAGCTACACTATTCTTTGGATATGAAGCTGTTAAATATGTAATATAACTGCAGCTGTCCTTCAGATACCACAGTCCTCTGGATGCCTGAATTTTTTTGACTTTTAGTATGAAATTTGGCAAGATTTGTTACAGCTTAAAGCATGGTAGCATTAGCTCTGGCTGGGCATACATGGTCCCTGAGGTAAACACAAAGCCCTGGGGCATCCTTGGAAACTGGCAACTTGGAAATTTGAAGTGCTGAAGGTGCTTCTCCTTTTGTTAGCCTTTCTAGAAAAATACGACAGGCCGACATAGTATCGGTTTCCAGGTAAACCAAAGACTATTTTCTTTCCCATGTCCAAAGAAAGCCTGTCTTGACAGAGTAAGTTTTACTCTAGCTGTCAGGAATGCAGAAATGGAGTATTGGCTTTTTTGGCATGCTTGCTGTCTAGCATCCAAAATAATGGGAGCCCGTGTTTCCTTAGGGAGCCCATTCTGCAGACAGCTTAATCCATTGTGCTGTCAGGAAGTTTGCTTGCTTGTTTGTGTGGGTTGGCTTTTTTTGTCTACACTTTCTTCAGTCTTTTTAGCTACATTCCAACACGTCACCCTGTTTTGTTTCCTTAGTGTTAAAGTTTTGTGCTTTTTAGGCAAAGCTTCATTGAGTTGTAGAATCATAGAATAGTTAGGGTTGGAAGAGACTTAAGATCATCTAGTTCCAGCTCCCCTGCCATGGGCAGGGACACCTCCCACTAAACCATATCACCCAAGGCTATGTCCAACTCACCACCCTAACAGTAAAGAACTTCTTCCTTATATCCAATCTAAACTTCCTCTGTTTAAGTTTGAACCTGTTACCCCTTATCCTGTCACTAGAGTTGATAATGAAGAGTTCCTCCCCAGCATCCCTATAGCCCCCCTTCAGATACAGAAAGGCTGCTATGAGGTCTGCCTGCAGCCTTCTCTTCTCCAGGCTGAACAGCCCCCACTTTCTCAGCCTGTCCTCATGCGGGAGGAATGTGGAATGTGTTTCCACCTTGGACTTTTCCTCCAAAGCAAATTCCCAGGAGCTAGCTGAATTATTTGTGTGTTTCCTTCCCTGGAACTGTGACACAGAGCCCAGAACAAAATGCAATTTTAAGTTGCCATCTCTAGGAAGCTACATATGAGAGATGCTTGCTCTATAGGAGCACCTTTTGGTCTCCTACAAGCAGAATAGAGGGTTTTGGGAATATCTGAAACTCCTGCCTTGAGCTAAGCTAGCTGTTTGGAAGCCAGTATCTATACAGATAGCCATTGCCAGGCTGTTGTGTGTGCAAAATTCAGAGGCAATGTTCCCACTAAATTTTTTTTTTTTTTTTTTTTTTCAATCCATGTTCAGGCCTAGAACAAGAATTTAGGGGAGTGGTGACACTGCAGGGAGCATTTAAAAAGCACTTGCTTATGCAAAGGTCTAAAGGACCAGGGATGGTCTCTCTGTAAGCTGCAGTTGGTAGTGACATGGTTGTCGTCATCAGTGTCTGCTTCTTCCTTTTGTCTCCCGTGGTAGAAGTGTACTCTGCTGAGCCTGCTTGTGTTCCTGTTTGCATGGTTTTGTGCTCTGGAAGTCATATTTAAATACGGAGAAGTAAATAGTGGAGACACTTCACTTCTTGTCATTTGTTTTCTCATGAGGAAGTGTGTTTATGCTTACATAATTGTAGCAGATAGTGCCTATTATTAATAACGTCTAATGGCTTTCTCCCTACAGTGGTTTATAGTGTATGTGTCTATGTTCATTGAAGTACTGATTATTTTTTTAGGTGTCGATTACATCACAAATCAAAGAACTTCAGACTTTGTAAGTACAATTGTTAACATGTCTGATCTGCCGTATGCACCCCTTTCTGTCCTGCTCCAGTCTGTTTTAAGTTCCAGTGTTCTCGCCTGGTGTCTGTGCAGGAAGTGATCCAGGCTGTTAACATTGGTCTTAGGTGTGTGTCCTTATTAGAAATAGCTGGTCCTGTCTGAGACACAAACAAGGTGGAGTGCTGTATGGCTTCATGAGCCCCAGTTAAACTACAATGAATTAAAGTCAAGTCAGGATGGAAGGACATAGGCAAGGCACTATGGCAAAATTATTTTGGTAATAGCTGTGCTGTATCTGGGTACTGAAGTGAGAACTGAGCCACTACCATTGTCAGTCCCTTGTGCCCCAGCTTGGGAGGGAGAAGGAAGTATTTTTAGATGAGGAAAATGTGTATGAAATCCCTGCAGTATATGTGGGCACAGAATTTGTCTGCTTTCTCTTAATGAGCGGTGCCATTGAGCAAGGGCATTTTCTGCTAACCCAGACTGAGGTGGAAGTGTTCACTGCTTGATTTTTAGTGGGTGAATTGTGTTAGATCACATATGCTGGTTTTGTGGTGTGCTGCAAAGCATGGGATATCTTTTTTTGAGATAGAAAAAAGAACAAGAGTTTTTATGTTGTGTGTCTGTGTTTAATGGTACAGGTTGAAGGGAAAAGAAAAGCAGGTGAAAACCATGGAGGCCTTATTGGAAGAGAAGGAGAAGGAGATAGTTAAGAAAGGAGAATGGCTGCAGGTAAGCTTCCTTGGTATTCTAAAGGAAAATAAGTTCTGCTGTGGTATTTCTGGCTGCAGGAAAGTCACATTCATACTTCTAAACTTGAAATTTTTCCCCCCTTTTTTTTTTTTGTGTCCAAAGAGTCAGAAGGATACAATTGCACAGTTAACCAGTAAAGTTCAGGAGTTAGAAGAACAGAACCTGCAACAGCTCCAACAGGTATGGCCTGCAGAGTGGATGTGGTTTGAGACTGCTGTTCATATGAACTGGAAGATGTTGGTTTTGTACTCTGCTTCACAAAGGGTTTACATTGACTTCAACTCAGAGCTATCTTACATCCTACTTGACTAAACTGGTAGTCTGCAGTGCAGAGAGCCCACTAGTTCAACTGTGTTCATCCAAAGCAGGATGAATACGTTCATCTGAAATGGGAGGATCACAAGTTCTGATGGCTTTTCTTTAACCTGGATGATACTTTGCATAGTGAGTAGCTTTGGTGGTCTGAAAACTCTGAAGCTCATAGGCAGAATCATAGCTGCTTTGTAGGTACCTCATTGCCAGACTAAATTAGGGCCATGGAGGAGCTCTTGCTGTAACTGAATGTAGCAGCTCCTCCTGGAGTAGTCAGGCTTTGTTGTGCTTCCTTCCTGCATGTACCTGTTGCAGAAGTTGCACCTGCTTGGAATGTTCTGGCTTTTGATAGCCTGCATTGGGCTTGAGAACAGGCAGCTGGACATCCTTGAAGCCAGGTGTTACTTAATGGAAGAGTTTTTCCAATAAGGTGATATTTTTAGGTCAGTTTTGATTTTTGTCAGTGATTAAGGGGAGAAACTGAGTTGCAGTCTTGTTTTGGGTGGATGTCTAGACAACAGACAGCATTTATGCCACACGAGAGGTGGAATGGAGGGAAACTGGCTGGTGTGAAGTTAGGGATGTGTGGTGTAAACTGTGCTTCTAAAATCTGTTGTGTTTAGATATTCTCAGAGCAAAGCCTCATGCAAAATTCCTGGTATTTCTTTGGCAAGTGTCCTGTTAGATGTGTGGTGCCCTTGTTCATGCGAAGAGTTGCTGTTAATTTGAAAGCTTTACAGTGCCATCAAAATGAGGTTGGGAATTACTTTGTTTTTAAGGTACCTGCTTCATCCCAAGTCCAGGACCTGGAGAGCCTGTGAGTATGCTTAGTAGCAGTTTCTTAAGTGCCTGCTGGTAATATACCTTCAGTGCTGGTGTTTATCTTAAATTGGAATGTATGAATTGGTTTCAAGAATTTTATGGGCTTTGCTAAAATAAGCTTTTATTGCTGATGGAGGTACACCAGCCAGTGTGTCTGCTGCTGTGTATAATAGCAAGTGTCTGGCGTCCCTGCCTCATGTGCCTAAGTCATAGTGCTCATACACTTTGTGAAACTGAATGATCTCCCAGGGCTCTACTAACTAGTGAAATTGCTGCCACTTTTTGTGCCTAGTGATAATTTCTCCTTCTGTTTACCATGTTTAAAAGAGTGTGAATTTAAGTGCCTATGGCTGAGTCCCTAGAAGCAATAAACAGATATGGTTTGCCATTTTCAGTCTGAGATGCAGTAGCCAATTTTCCAGCTCCTGTCTTATGGAGAAACGCTGCCAGACTTTCCTCTGTTTTGACTGCTTTGTCCAGCTGCTCTAAGTCAGAGGAGGGTTGAATGCCAAAGAGGGCTCTCTGTCTTAAGTACAGCACTTGTAACATGCTGCCCTCCCAGGAGACTCCTGTATAGCCAGAACCTAAGGCAGTCTCACCTTTAGGAGACTGTCCCTAGTACCTTTGGCACCAGCTGGCTTGCAGGATTTGCTCAGGTGACCAATGTCTCCCACTTCTGCTTTGAATGTTGAGATCAGCTATGACTAAGTGTGTTTACTGATTGACATGTGAAATCACTAGCTTGCTTCATGCTAATTCTTAGCAGGTAAGTGTTTGCAGTACACGTTGTTGAAGCTGGCATGTATTTCCCTTAGGTTTTTTGTTTTGGAGCTATAGTGTAATGGTTTCTTCTCCATGTGTGTGCTCCCCTTTTGGCTGATTATTATATATACCATACAAAATTTATCTTCTGCTGCTAAAAATTGTCTCAGCTAGAGCACCTATCCCTTTTTTTAGCATAAATTCTTGCTTAAAACCTTTTTCTTATGTTCTAAACCATCTCTGCAGGTTGAAAGGGGAAGAAGAACAGATTAAGAAGCTGAAAGCTGTAGTAGAAGAGAAAGAAAGAGAAATTGCAAGCAGTGTAAAACTGTTGCAGGTAAAGCTTTGATAGAAGAGCCTTTTGTTGTAAGGAGCATATGTATTATGAGTGTGTATCTATGTATATACATGTTTATATATCGCCTCTTTTCTTGCAACAGGATGTGCAAAAGGAAAATGAATCTTTTAAAGTTCAAATTCAAGAATTAGAGCAGGAAAATTGCAAACAGGTACAGCTTCCAATTGCAGTGTTACCAAAGGAAGTTGAAGTGGGGGTGGTAGCTTGCATGGATGGCATGGAAAACCAGTAGTTGTAGTGACCATATTATTCAAGGGGCAGGTTCAGGGTTGGGTTGTGCTAAGCTAGCTTTTCTGGCTATTGCATGTCTTCATTGATATAAAGGCATCCCTTTATTGTGTAGATTTTCTTGTGCTTTTTTACTTGCTGAGTTCTTGTCTGGCTTTCCACCCCTGGCTTTAAATGTTGTATTGCACCCAGGCTTCTGGCCAAAGGAGGCTGGAGAGGATTCCTTTGAAGACTAAGGGTGTAACTGTCTAGTGTTGCCTCAGTGCCTGGTTAACAAGGCAGATTGTGATCTCTGCACCAGTCTTAGCTGCTGATCTGATCCTAATAAGTTTCTGATCTGTTTGTAGGCCTCCCTAGCTGTCCAAAGTGAGGAGCTTCTACAAGTGTGAGTACTGCCAGAAGTTGAACATAGTAGATAAGTAGCAAAGCATTTTGTTTCACTTATTGCTCAAGAAATTTAAAAGATTAAATAAATGCCAAATGTACCATATCAGTGTGAGAAGTGCCAGTAAAAACATAAAATCTTTACAGCCTGCTAAAACTTGAACATAGAGATTGTGCTCAGGCTAATAATCCTCAGCCACAGTGGTCTGTGTGCTTGCACCTACAGTGTAAGCAAGCCACGATGAATTTAACTTTAAATGCATGCCAGCTCAGCTGTATGTCTGAAGAGTTAAATGTTAGTGTTTCAAGAAAAAGTGACAAGCTTTTTTTCTTGGAACTTCAGCTTAGTAAATCATTGCTCATGTTATAAAATCATCTGGTGAAAATCTCTTCCCAGGGAAAATCTCATGTGTAAAAGTAGGTTATAATGTAGAGCTGAAGCACAGTAAAGAACTGTATGGAAGGTAATGCCATACTGGCTTTTAATGTGCTACATGAATTGCCACTGTTATGCATTTTTCATTGTCTGAATTATTTTTTTTCTAAGTTAAATGACTTACAAATTGTGGACTAGGTGCTTGAAAAAGAATGCTTTTATCCAGCAGGCTGTGCCTGTTTTTTGGTGGTGTACTAATGTGGGCTGGCTGACTTATCCTTGTCTAATGTGTTGCCTTTCTGTGGCCTTGATAAATGTGTGCAGATGCCTGTGTAGGCAAACAACAGCTTTGGAATGGGCTTTGCTCTGGCAGCCTGCAGTTCACAGAGCAGCAGGAAGCAAGCAGTACTGCCAAGTCAGTGAGCAGCTTTTCAAAGACAGCATGTAGCTAGGAGGAAAGTCAGTGTATGTGAAAGGGTGTCGGTGAGTCACTTGAAATTTCTTAAAATCTGGCTACTATTAAAGTCTCCTGACTTGTCTGTGATTCTTTTTGCTAATTCAGGGTTGCAGGGAAAGAGAAGGAAATCTCCAGTCTCCAAAATGAGCTTGCCTCTCAGAGAAATGCTCTTGAGTATCAGAAGAAAAAGAACAACGTAAGGAAATACCTCTCCCACTTTCCCGTACCCTTCCACCTTCCTCCTTCCCACCACCCCAAAAAACCCAGGTCCCAAAGACCAGCCAGCCTGTGTGGACATCACTCCTTGTTGCCTAGGACATTCTGGAGAGAGCGTGCTTCTGATAGTTGTCTGTTGTATTGTGTCCCCTGGACACTCCTCTCCTCTTAGGAGTGACTAAGCATTTCTCACTTCACTGCTCAGAGTTTCATCAGCACTTCCTTGAGTTGCTGGTTTGATGAGGGGGAGGAGCCTTGCTAGGGGACACATCCCACAGCAAGTTCTCAGTCTTGGATTCAAGCCTTGTTAGCCTTGTTCAGAAGCATGTCCTTTGCCAAGGCAAGAAGAGGGAATCTGGGGAGGGAAGGCTGGGAAGATGAAAGGTGCTGTGCTCTGAGCAAGTTACGGTCTGTGTGTGTAGCCATAGGAAGGAGGCATTACCTTCAGGGCTCTTGGATCTGGCTCTTTGCCTTCTTAAGAGTGAGTAATACTGATCTTCTGAAAGAGGTAGAGGATACTGAGCTTTCCTTTTTACAGTAGCTGCTGATGGTGCAGTATGGGTTGTTTGTGGGTGGAAGTAAAGGTTGGTTCTTCCACCACAGAGCTGCAAGGTTACCTTCTTGTAATACATTACCAGCAGGGCAAGGGAATGGCATCTTTTATATGAAGAAAGTTGTTAAATACAGTGCTTTTTTGGCTCACCTATCTCCCTGTGATAGCCTATAAAGTCCAGTGAATACTGTGCAATAAACTTCATTGCTTAAAAGTGGGACAATATAAGAAAGATGTGCAAGGAAAATACTCAAAATACAATTTTTGGTACAAGCAGTGTTGCTTAAGAACTGAAATAAAGTACAGATAAAGTGGCTGAGTAGTCTCAGAAAACAGATGAGCTGGAAAGGTAGAACATATGTGTGCCTGTTTCCTGGGGAATTACAAGGTCTAATTACTCTTTGTGGTGCAGGCAGAAATCTGGCTACTGTTAAAGGCAGACAATGCCTGTAGGTCCCAGCTTTCCACATTGCAATTTTATCCAAGTCTGTGTTAATGTCTTGTGAAACAACTCTTAGGATAGCAGGCAAATAATAGCAGGTAAAGTTAAACTAGCCTAAGTACACACTAGGATTTGGATGCCACTTTGTGTGGTGGATTAAAAAAATACAGCCTTTCAAAATAGCCCTGTGCTACAGCAGATTGTTTGAAGGGGTGAAATAAGTTAATTTAAATCTTGAGCCCTCTAACCTCCTCCCCGCAAAGCCCATCATCCTTCCTAGGTAAGAGCTGCAAAGCTCTTTTTGTCAGAGCTCTCAACCTCATAACTGAGCTTGCGTGTTGATGTCTTGTGGAGTACACGTTTGATGACCTTGCCAAGAAAGATGCGGGAGTACAGTGCAGCATGGTGGTGTTTCCATGTGGATCTGGGGTGTGCGCACCACTGGCAGAATCCCAAAACCTCCCAGGAGGGCTGGTGAAACAGCACGCCAGTTTTCTTTGGGAACAGTGAAGGGAGCTGTGTGGGTAAATGCTGCAAACCAAGGCTCTGAGCTTTGTGTTTCCGAGATGAGTCCGGGTGCAGTAGTTCTGGGTTGAGGGCCAAGGATCTACACGAGTAGATCTGGCTGCAAGATCAGGGGCATAAATGTGTAGACCTCTGTGTATTCTCAGACCCATGCTGGGTTCCGCAATGCGACATGCCTAACACTCTGTTGTGTAATCTGTGGTTTGGTGTCTGTGTTCCTCACTACTTTTGAGAACTTCACTCTTTTTTTTCTTACAAGTGCAGTCAAAGTACAGGGTTGCTGTAGCGCTATGCTCTACAGTATCAATTGGATCAGTTTTGGACATGGGGGCAGGTTGGGCAGAAATTGGCGGTTTTCCCCCCCCTTTTCATTCAAACTCATTGAACATCACACTCGTTTTTGCTAGTGTATATTACCCAGCAAAATCATCTTGCAGTAACCAGCATTTAAATGCAAATGGCGGAATGTAATGCAAAATATATCTCTGAAGTAAAAGCTGAAACAGTTTGAATATTGGCTGAACTGAAATCATTCTTTCTAAAAATGATTAGGATCTTCGGAAGAAAAACTGGAAAGCAATGGAGGCATTGGCATCAACTGAAAAATTGCTGCAGGACAAAGTGAACAAGACTGCCAAGGTTGTAACGTTAACTGCTAGAAACAATGCATTAAGCTAGAAGCAGATCTGCAGCTGTTTTTTGAAATGAACTGGAGGCATTTAACTTTTACTGCAGTTTAAATAGTCTATTCTGAGTGATCATTCATATACTCTCACCTCTGCTTCTTACTGTTGTCTTCAGGTTTCTTTTATTTATTTTAATCCTTAGCTTGTGGGCATGCTGATTTTTTTTTATTCGTTTGTGTAATTGTTAGAGCTGTTGTGAGTCATTTTTTACTTGTGGGGAGTTCTAGAATAGGAACTGGTGAGCAACCTGCTTTCTCCTACTGGGCTTTTGCTGTGCTGGGATAAGTTTATTGGAAGAACTAGGACTAAATTACTGTAAGAAACCAAACCAAAATCCCGAACCCTTGGAATTTCTCAGGGAAGTGGTGTCACCACAGCTGTGAATTTTCTTCTTGAAGGCATATGAAGCTCTTCAAATACCATCAGATCCAATGTTCAGTATGTTACGTGGTGTGAATTGCTCTGAATGAGCTTGCATTTACTGTGAGCCTGATTTGGTGCTAATTGCCACTGTGCAGAATTAAAAAGAAAAAGGATCAAAATAACTTTAAAAGCCGCCCCTCAAGTCAGGTGGCTAGAAGCAGAGGAGCTCTGGTTTGGGATTGTGCTTCTGTGTTTTGGAGGTGTCTCTGCCCTTCTCTCAGCCCTGCATTCAGGGAAGTTGTGTACCTGCTTTTGCTGTGTGCTAATGCTTGCCTGCTTTCTCTTGCAGTTGGAAGACTTCATCAAACAGCCATTTGCCACTTCTTGGTGGTTCCTAAATTGCTGAAAGCTAACACACTTAGCACAGCTTCACAACCTAATGTCTCCTATTTGTTTCTGTCTCTGAATCTCAGCCTCCTAATGCCACGATCTCTTGCAGCAGAGGAACTCAGAGCAGCAAGGGGCAACAGCACTCATGTCAAAGAAAAAAACAAATCCAAATATTAGTGAAGAATTTTGGCTGAAAGCTATTTTCTATGCAGGGTTTCAGGCCTTCTGCATTTAAACTCACTTGGGAGTCTGAGTGTCATACAGCTAAATTAAACCAATCCGCCACAAGCACAGCAAGCAAATGTCCTGTGCCTGGTCTGCTTTTAATGTTAAATAAATGGAGCAGTAGATCTGTGGTGCCCTTGCTTATGTTTGTAGAACAATGACAAAGAAAACCTGGAGATTGTCACACAGCTCTAATAATTATTTCTATTGCATCCAAGCTTGGGAAACAAGAGTGTTACGGTCTCCCCGTTGAATACTTAAAAGTAATGATTAGAGGATCGTCTTGCTTTCTTGGCCTGGTTCAAATGTGCATTAACACAAACTTTCCTTTTGACTTGAATTCTCTGTTTGTTTATTTGGTGATGTCAATTTATGGTGACTTTTTCCCACCTAAAATGGCTTTAGTGTGGATTTTTCAAAAATTGATTGAGCGAACTTGTTGCTTTTGAGATCGCTAAACTTGAGTGGCAGTGTTCATGTGATGCAGTTACTTAGCACAGTGTAGTTGTGAACAAGTGAAGGTGTAATTCCTGTACAAACAGGCTAGATTGGAGGAGAACTTAAGAAAATAAAAGCTTGAGTGTAAACAAATGTGAAGGTCAAATTCTGAAGCAATTCAGTGTCAATTTTTGAGGCAATTTACTGACAGTTTTAGAGACCATAGTGCCTTTCTCACTTAAAAAAATTACTTTCTGGCTTAAGTAAAGTGTTCTAGGCATAAAGAGGCTATTGCCAGGTCAGTGGGGTATGTTGCCCAATTTCATGTTGAGCCCTTTTCTTGGTTTAGGAGAAGCAGCAGCATTTGGAAGCTGCCAAGGTAGAGATGCGCGAACTACTCCAGAAGCTGTTCCCGAAAGTCTCTCTTCCTTCTAATGTGGTAAGAGAAATGTCTCTTCCTACCCTAATGCTGGCATTGGGGAGTTTTGGTCCTTCTGCACTGGGCAGGCTGGAGCATTTCCCTACAGTCCTTTCTGCTCCAAGGTTTTTGCAGTGGGACTTGAGTATCTTCTGCAGGTAATACCTGTGCTTGCCAGTAGCAAAGCTGCAGGCAGTTACTTCGAGAAAAGCCTTTTTAAAAGCAGAACACAAAGAAAGTTGTTATAATTTTGTGGTTTTTACCACCCCAGCATCTGATTCATCCATCTGTGTTATCTTGTGCCTGAGATAGTAAATTTTCAGTGGCAGATAAGGTCTGCTGCCTGTTTGCTCACTGTCTGGCATGACGGGGATCCATATCTTTGCCTTCGACTGTGCAGATAACTGCTGGCCCCCCTTTCCAGAGGAGCTGCACTGCCTCAGTGCCAGTTAATACAATACATAAGGGTTTGTTTTCTTTGTGAAGTTCCTTTGAAAACCACTGATTTCTAGTTTTGTATTTTTAGTGGTTTTCAGTTGTTGGCAAAAGAGGAGTGCACTGGGTTCATGTGGTTTAGATTGTGTGAATGATGTAAGGTGGTAAAAATGAGGTCTGCATTTTATTTGTAATGTCTAAAGGTTTTGAATACTCCTATTTAAAGTTATTCTCAGATTTCCTAAAGTTAGTCTCTTGATGAACTAGAGAGAGTCTTTAAAAAGGCTGGGTTTGTGTAAGATCATGAAACAGTCTTCCTAGTGAGGTCCCTAGAACTACATAGCGAGCATCTGCTTTACTGCTCAGAGATTTTGGAATAGATTCAAATTCTTCAAATAGATTTAAAGACTTCCCTTAAGTCTTCAGATTTTTCTTGTCAATTCCCAACCCTTGTAGGAAGACCTCTGTCACCCAGTTGTGTTTTGATACTTTCAAGCTCCCGTGCAGTGTATGTGTCTCAACCTGATGCTGAATTGCTGCCTGCTGTCAGCTTGGCTGTGTGCGGTACTAGCTGAACAGATACTGTCAGGATGCGTGTTAGCTCCATGGAACTGGGGGACTGAAGCACTGCTTGTAAGCCTGCAGCTGGGAGGCAGATGTCCTGAAGGTAGTGCTATTGAGGTCATTCCCAGTTTTAACTGAATGCATTTCCCAACAGAGCCACAGTGAATGGATATGTGGGTTTGAAAAGATGGCTAAAGAGTACTTGAGAGAGGCTTCAGGATATGAAGATGTCAAGGTAGGCACGAACAGTGGAAAGCTTCTGTGAGTGTGTATTTTATTTTTTTTTTCCCCAGTATAAATCTTGAAAACTGTGCTGTGGATTGTGAAGTTCAAATTATCAAACAGGTGACAAGAAAATTGGTCTGTAGATATTTGCATTGTATAAATCAGAAATGTATTTACATCTTCAAAAAGCACTGTGTGGAGCTGTGAACATGCTTATAAAATTCAAAATCCCTGTTCCCTTTTTCAAGTAATTATTGGGTTTTTTTCAGGCAACTCAGAATTATTGCAGTAGTTCACAAAACTTGTAATTAGGAATTGTATGTGAACGTTGCACTTGCTGTTGTCTCCGCATGGGTTGAAAATATAGACCTGCCAATGAATGATACCAGCTTGCTTGTTGAAGTAGAAAATATAATTGAACTCCAGTCTGTCAGCTGAGGCATGACTCTTTTGGTCCCTCTTCTCCTTTGCTAGGCTATGGAGCAGAAGTTGAAAGAGGCTGAGGAAATGCACATACTGCTGCAACTGGAGTGTGAGAAATATAAGTCAGTTCTGGCAGAGACGGTAAGCAGGATGCCTGGTTGCCTGTACCTTGTGATGTTGCAAGCTGCCTTTCTTCTGTTATAAGCTTTAAAACCCTGCTCTCTTTTTAGGAGGGGATTTTACAAAGGCTACAGAGGAGCGTGGAAGAAGAAGAAAGCAAATGGAAGATAAAAGTTGAAGAATCACAGAAGGAACTTAAACAGGTATTTCTGAAGATCTGCTTTTTGCAGTAGCCAGGTAGTTTCTGCTTTAAGTAGCAGAGAGTGTTTGAGCACTCTGGAGGCAGGTGTAGAACAATTCTAGCTGCCTGGTTTGATGTGTGTGTCTGTTGTGGTCACTGCACCAGCTACTAAGACTGAGAAAAATGACTGCTACTGCTGAACCCAGGACAGGGACCTGGGGATGAAAAAGGTGAAGTCTGCAACAAATATAATAAGAATGATCCTTCCTCATAACTGTAGTGGCTTTGGTGATCATATACTTAGTTTTGTGCTAAGAGTGATTTTTATTTTTTCAAGGAATGCATTTCTGTTAAAAAAAGCCCTAAAAAGTGGAGGAACTGTTGATGTCTTTAGATTTTGGCTATTCTTATTGCTGTCTTTAGAGAAGGAAGAGCAAATGAACAGGTCTATAAGGTCTTTGACTGTTATGACAAGTCTGTCAGTCCTTTGCAGGTGATACAGGAGGCAGCCAGTAATATTGCACATGGTAATATTAATGCTGATGGGATAAGAATCCAAAGATTCAGGAATGTACATGTGTCCCATTAACATGTTGAGGAATATATATATTTTTCTGATCCTTGCAACTTGGACTGTATTTTGAATTTTTTGGAAGCTATTAAAATACTACTTAATCCATTTTGGTCAGATAATTATAGTTGAAATTGCCTGTGTAACCTTCCTTTTTAGGAGGGCTTTGCTGCTAGGTAAAGTGTTAAGAAAAAAGTCTTTTGTGTTTCTGTTTTAATCTAGAATTAATGTAGGTCAAACTGCTTTTTCTCAACAAATTATTTCTAGAGTACTTCTTAGTAGATTTGAATACTGAAGTATGAGCTTGGAGCAAACAGGTGACTTACAAACATCATCTTTGAGGGGCTTTTAAAAGGCTGTCGGATCTTCAAGTATAAATGTGCTATCATCTGCTGCATGTATGCAACCTCTAATAAAGCTAAATATGGTTTCTTTGTCTACATGTAGTACGAGGATGGAGACACTTTTCCTTATCTAAGAAAGATGCTTCCCTTACTATGGCTAATGGACAGCTTAGTCCCTATATTGCAAATCTTTCAAGCATCTAGGCTTTAAATATGTGAAAGAACTTTTTATACTGGGAGAAGGTAGGAAAGGTGTTCTAATGGAGACTGCATTATTTGAGTATCTGGTTTCATCCTTAATGTTTTTAAATCATAGAAGCAAGCTTGTGTGTACATGGAGAGTTTGTCTTACACCAACCCAACTAAATGGTATATTTATCTTTCTTGAAAACTGCAGATGCGTTCTTCAGTCATTTCTTTGGAGCATGAGGTGGAGAGGTTAAAGCAAGAAATCAAAGAAGTTGAAACTGTATGTGCAGGTTTTTCTTTGAAGCTTTCTCTTACTTAAACATGGTATAGGCTTATGCTGTAATTCTGAACTTCCTAGGACTTCTCTCTTGCAAATAGTGCAGCCTATGCTGCAGTTTAAACTGAATCTCTTGGCAAATGTTTTTAAGAAGCTTAGAAGATGGGTACTAAAAATTGTCCTGTTTTTCTCTTCTGTACTGACCTGCTGGGGCTCTTTCCTTGTGGGACTGAGCACTTTACTTCTTGTTGATGATTAGGATTGGTTATTTTTCTTTTAAACTGTTACACTTCAAAAACATAAAATATGTGCTGTTCAATCACTTTGTTTGAAATGCTTTCTAAATGTCATGGAATATTTGATTTAAGTTTGTAGGTAATTATAAATCAAGAAAATGATACTGCAAAGAAGTATTGAAAACATGTGGTTTAACTCTGTTTTTTTTCTGTTTCTAGCTTAAAAAAGAGAGAGAACATTTGGAAAGTGAACTAGAAAAGGCAGAAATAGAACGATCTACTTATGTTTCAGAAGTCAGAGAGGTAAACATAATTGACCAAACTGTTCTTTTTCTTTTTGGTTACCAAGCTGCCTGGCAAACTAATCTAATGCTTAGCCCCTGTGGCTGAGGAGTTTGTATGCTTGTGACCTTAGGGTAGAGCGACACACTAATAACTGAGCAGAAGAAAAGTGGGCATCCTAAGGAGACAAATCCTAAAACTCTAAACTTCATTTCAGCTCAAAGATCTGTTGACTGAATTGCAGAAAAAACTTGATGATTCATATTCTGAAGCAGTAAGACAGAATGAAGAGTTAAATTTGGTAAGAAGCTTGTTCTCCGTTGGGCACAAACTAGGTTCCCAGCATACTTACGAAGCGGAGACTTATTTCAAATCCTGTCTGTTCTGCTAACCTCTTCAGCTTGATATTTTTGTCCATTGCAATCATTTATGTAGTCTGACTTTTACAATTTGTCTCTTTCTCTGCTCCTAACAATAGCATGTCTGGTTCTTAAGACTTATTCCAAAGTCTGTAAGACTTTCATTCCTGAAACTTCTTGAGAATCAATGTTTTGCAGTGTAGACATAAGCAACAGCAGATATCATGTCCTTGGACCAATAAAAGTTGTGCTTTCATCAGTTTAATTTGAGGATTAAACTATGCTGCTTTTTTTCCCAAAGCTTTTGAGGGTGCAGCTGTGGTATCCATGTCCTGCCTGTGCAGAGCCTTTTTCATCCTTCTCTGTATTAGGCAAAACCAGTGTTAGATTGAGAGTATCCAGCTATTCAGCACCTGGCATCCTGATGTGGCTGAATAGCTGTGCTGGCTTGGTGCATGCACTGTGTTACAGCATGTTTGGATAGAAATGCTCTTCAGCCAATAATACTTATATACCATGATTTCTCAAGAAGGACTTGGGTTAACTGAGGCCAGACCTGTAGGCCCAAAGGTGCATGGTTTTCCAGTTTGAGCCCTCTCACTTTTTTCAGTGCCGTAAGGCTTCAGGAGTGGTCAAATCCTTCCTCTGCTTGCGTTTGAATGATGCTTTCTTGCTTTTGAGCTGGTATCAGATAGGGTTGTGCCTGTCAAGTCTTTGTTACGTTTTAAAGTAGTTGACAGGACAACCTGTCACTGCGGGCTGAGCTGCTGATCTTAACAAGGCACTGCCACTAATGTAAATGGGTTAAAATAGTCAATTTAAAAAGAAAAACAACAACCCACAATGGTAACTAACAATCTGCTTACGTTAATAGTTTACATAGCAAGTCTAGTACAGCATTGATTAGCATCCTGCCGCAGCCAACAAAGCCTCTCGTTTTGAAAGAAGGGGAAATGGGAACTGAATGTATATCTTAGAGTTAATCAGTGAACACCAACCTCTTGAATAAAAGAGGCAACAATCTATTATGTCTCTAACAACAACAGCTTAAAAAGCTGAGCTCCCTGCTAAGGCAGCTTCACACTGCAGTCTGGTGATGCTGTGTGGTAGGAGCGTGGGGAGGTGGTAAAGAACTACCTTCATGTAAATGTCTTGGGAATGCTGTCCAGTCTATTTTAGCGGCCTTTTTGCAGTAGACGTAAGGTTGAGGAATAGAAATGATGGAATTCCAAAATGTGTTTCACGCTAATTTATAAAGCGAGCAAGGAGAGAAGCTGAGAATGCAGTGCTTTCCTAAAACGTAGAAAGCCAGCATCCGCCAGTCCAGGTGCTCCGAAGAGGAAAATGTTCCAAGTGTGAGACAAAAAGAACATGTAGGTTTGAAATCAGTGAGAACTCAGGGTTCTGAGTAGTGTATTGTTTGCTTCTTTAATCCCCTGCTGGTTCCCAAGAAGACTGGCAGCAGGAATACTGAACGTTAGTACAGTGCACTTTAGAAGCACAAATCCAACAAAACTGGCACTTGAGCTTCTTGTCAGCACTCCTGTTTGAGGCTCAAGCCTTAAGTGCTGTGGCTGGTTCTTTATACCGTGTTGAAGAGCAATTGAAATATTCCTTAAAAAAATGTTTATGTCCGTTAGAAGGCTGTGGGTTAAGGGCAGCCAGTACAAAGTGTTCATGCCTCTTGACTGAAATAGTTTCACTTTTTTTGGTTGAATCTAAACACAATCAACAACTTAATATACCCCTGCCAGTGATTCATGTCTTGATGTGACATCAACAGACTGGATAAGTCAACATAGTTGTAATAAGTGGTGCTTTATTAATATGACAAGTAGAGCTTTTTAGTTTATTTGGCAGTAAAGTTACTGTTTAGCCTGAATTAGGAAGATGGCAATCTACATTTTTGCATATTTACTGTGAATTAAGTTGGAGTCTGGGCTGACTTTTGTGGTAAGAGTGCTGGAGAAGCTTATGTTCTGTCAATATTGCCAGTATTCCTACTGGAAATACTGTTGAAAAGTTAAAACCACGTAACGAAGCTGATGCCAACCATGTTGTCTTCTGTAGTTTCCATTCTTTGCATTTATCTTTACAGACAGAATCTCTCTTCTTTGACTGTCCTTGTAAACCTCATCATACATGTTGACTAATCGAGTGTGTGCAATAATTGTTAGTTACCTTACTCCCTTTGCAGTCAGTGTGCACTGGGATCATCCATGGAACAGACAGATGAAGTCTGTGTGTATGTGTGTGTGAGGGGAAACTGATTTTCTTCATTACTATTTTGCAGCTGAAAACGCAGCTAAATGAAACACTATCAAAACTCAAAGTTGATCAAAACGAGAGACAAAAGGTAGCTGGTGACTTGCCCAAGGTAAGCAGAGACCTGTAACAATTGCAGCTGTAAATGTAATCAAAACCCCAAAGTTCTCTAGTTTTGCAGTGCTGGAAAACATGGTTACTTGAGCAGCTTAAGGAGTCTGCCTGCCTGGAGGGGATGTCTTACTTGCTGGTTCCCAAGTGACTGGAAATGTGGGTGTCACGCAACATACCTGCATGTCTGTTGAAATGATAAAAATGCAACTAACAGTTCAGTTTGATTATCCTTTGTGAAAGACTCACTTGTGCAGGGTGATTTTGTGCTAGTGGGAGCAAGTGGTGATTTGGGGCTGACATATAATTCATTATTTAAAGAAATCAGCCTTACAAAAAGCCCACCCCACACCACAGCCTGAAACTTAAATCCTGTCTCAAATGGTAGTGGGTTACAAGTTGGTTTACAACTGTCTGCCCATTTACATGTGGTTATAAATCAGGTGTAGCCCAGGAGACTGCAAATCTTTAAAGTTAGCTCTTTGCAAGCTTGATGAGACAAGCAGGTGCGTTAGCTCTGCTCTTCCTCAATGGCTGCTCTTGCAAGATGGATTGGAATGGGAAATCTTTAAGCATGAGAGGTCTCAGTGCTGTCTCTCAGCCCAGAAACAAACTTCTCATGGGAGGATTGATAAATGGAGACAAGAATAGCCTGCAGAGGGGCTGAGCTCTGACTCCAAACTGTGTAACACCTTGTTCCTTCTGCAAAGTAAGGAGACTGGGCTGCATTCTAGCAGCACTAGAGTGGTGAGAGCTGTTGGAGGAGCAAGTCTTGCCCTGGGACAGGGACACATGATTGCAAAAGCAGTGCCAGGGGGTGAGAAGGTAAAGGAAACTTGCTGTAATAAATTGTCCTTAGCAAAACGTTACAAACACATATGTTGGAAGTTGACATATGAAGTGAGCTGGGCTGATATCCATGGTTCATGGTATATTCTGTATAAATGCAGATCTAATATTAGCTTTTGGAGACCTGCTACTCTTGCACAGAAAGTTTGCCTGCACAATTTTTACCAACTGACTTGACATGAGACTATTAAAGCTTCTCCATAGAATTGCTCTCAAATGCAGGCAGGCTGACATGCCAACATGCTGATTGTGAGGAGACATGTCAATCTTGGCAAATGCGTTGGTCCTCTGAGCAAGTCGGGTATGAAACAGTTCTTTTTCCTGAACAGTGATTTTCTGTGTTTCTAGGGCTCTTGGAGAGATGGGGATTTGCTTCTCAGCCTTCACTACTTCTTGTGCCTCTGCTGTTTTGTGTGGGGCTTTTTTATTTCTCTCCTTTCTTTCCTTCCACTGTAGGCCCAGGAATCTTTGGCTTCTCTTGAGAGAGAAATCGGAAAAGTTGTTGGGGATGCCAATGTTATTGAAAACAGCGATGTTTGCACAGAGTCGGTGAGTATTTCTTTTGAGCCCATTCTCAGGGGCTATGCAAATCTCATGCAAAGTTACAAACTTTGGGAAGGCAGGTTCACCACAGGAACAGAATGTGTGCTACTGATGGTAAATTAAGGCTTGATGAAACTTCATGTCCTACAGCTGGTTAGGATGGTTTCTTGGAGCTGTATCCCAAGGATGCATTGGGAGTTCTTCTGTCATCTGCATTGTGACCTCTTTCTCAATGCTCAAGTTTGCAAGGAAGAAGGGGAGAGACTACAGACATTAGATCTGGGCTTCCATTGGGTATTGTGGTTTGAGCAAAATGGGGAATACCCCAGACTTGTCCCTTCCAAAAAGCAAAGCTAAAAATAAATCTGCTGATAGCTAAATGAACTTCAAATACTAACTGTTGGGTTTGCTGACAGTTGTAATGGCAAAGAAGGAAGGCAGTCTTGCATACTCTATAACACGAGGGCAGAGAGTGGCTCTTGCCAGAGCATTGACCCTTCTGGTTACCTGCAGCTGGGGGCAAGAGACTGTCCTTAGCCACTAGTAGGTGCCAGACTTCAACTTCAGCTGGTCCTGGCTGTTTGGGATTTGTGCTGATCTTGATGTGGTCCAGCAGCAAAATCTTGCTAGCTTCAGTAAGCAACAAACTTGAGCACTGCAACTACTAGTGTTTATGTCCGGGGGAAGGCTAAAGCAGATGCAGCTATGTGGTGTCAATAGAACTCATTACCCACTTTCTTTTGGTATCCAGAGTGGAATGAAACACTGCTGTTTGACAAAGAGAGGAGCACTTGCTGATAGGACAATTTATATCGACTTCTTTTAGCTGCTGGAAGTAAGAAGCTTTGTCAGCTGCAGGATGAAGCTAGGAGTCCTCTGAGGTGTACTGTAGAAAAGCCTTTGCCTTTGTAGTCATTAGCAGAAATGAAATGGCTTTCCCAGAGTAATCATTCATGGTTGCTGGTCAGCCCTTGTGCTGTGGGCTCACCATATGCAGACTTGAGCCACTGGCATCACTGAGCCAGAGATGTAGCTGGGCCTATGAGACCATGGATGCCCCAGCCTTGTGAGCTGGTTTCCTGGGAGGGAAGGGGAGGGTATTGGGCCCTCTCCTGTGTTGCCAGCAGGAGGCCAGCTTGTGATGGCAGCAATCAGGTGCTCTGTATCCCTGTCTGCAGCAAGCTGGAGAAAAAGAACCCTCCTCAAGCCAATGAGAAGTTGCTGGCTCTCTGCTATGCCTTTATGGCTTACCTGCGTGGTATGTTAAAAGAGTAGTGCCATGAGATATTTTGCTTTGTGACTGGTGACACTCTTGAGCTTGATGTCCTGCAGTTACATCCTGCAGTGGCCTGAGTGTACTAGTTTAACTGCTTTAGCCTTAACTTCGTAACCCCTCTGGCTCACGCTTTGCTCTGCTGTAGCTGTGTAGGCACATTGTGGAACACTAACCAGGTTTCCTCCAGAATATCCATTGCTTTATTCTGAAGAGGAGTGTGGAAAAACAGTCCTATAAACCTGTAATTAAGACTTCATTAGTAAAAAATACTTTAATTGTCTGTGCGGTGCTCCTGACAGGTAGCCATTGGCAAAGGATGGAATTAGAACATCTTTATCATCTTCCTCAAGCCCTTTTTGCTTCCTTTTTTTTTTAGGGAGGGGCAAAACCAGAAAGTGCCTGCGTGGAAGCCTGAAAACCCAGCTTAAAATAGCTCTCAGGTTAAAAAAGAGTCTTCCAGCCACTTCCACCTAGCAACAGTGTCTGGCTTTTTTTTTTCTTTTTTTAAAGACCTGAAAACACATTCTCAAAAATGAGTGTATTTGTTCTTCCGACTGCTGGAACCAACCCACAAAATTGAGAAATGATGCTTGCCTAACCTCTCAAACACATTCTCTATGTTTTCTTTAGACTCCTTTTCTTTCTATTTAAAAAGAGACCATTTGGTTTTTCTAATCAGCTTCCTTGTCACTTATGGGACTAGATGATGACTAAAGGGTGCCTTTTAGTATGCTTTAAGGAAGTAATTTATATTCAGCAGCTGGCTTAGGCTGTAAACTTATTTTGAGGCTTATATGAAATCTAATGTGTTCCCCCCCAATCTTACTGTAAAACACTCCATCATTGAAAGCTGAAAATGCTGTACATGTAAAGCACAGTGGAGGGGAATCTGTCAGTTCAGTTCAGTACGTGTCTCAGCTACTGGGTCTGTGATCATAGGGTCTTTCTTACTACCATTCCCTTCCTCTCTTCATCTCTGTATCCCAAAGCCGTGCCCTGCCCTGAGCCTTGGGGAGCATGGGGCTGGGGGACCTTCAAGGACTGTGTAAGGCAGCCTTGCACTCCTGGATTAGCAGAAGCTGTGGGTCTGACTGTGTTGAGCCCAGATCCATCTGGATCTAGTCAGGATTGGCCCCAGGGAGCTTGGGGATGCATCTATAATTCATGAGTAAACATTGCTTGATAGGAGTGAAGTCACAAAACAGAAGGGGGTAAATAAGAGGGAAGAGCTGTTCCCAGAGATGAGGGCTGACAGGGAATTGAAAGGCTCCTTCATTGCTGCTTCTGTGCTAATGCACATGCACTTTCATCCCTAGCACTATCAGTCTGCCCTGTGATTCATTCATGTGCTGGGATGCTAATTGCATTTGCCTTTCCACTTTTATCAGTCTGTGTAAGATTGCTAAATGAAGTCTCAGTCTTGACAGACCTGATTTTCTACTTTAATAAGGGTAAAATAGATTAAGGCTGCCCTAATATGGATTCCCAATGATTTTTTTGGTTTTGGTGTTTCTGTTTTTAGGTCTGTGTTTTTTTTTTTTTTTTTTTTTTGTTTTTTTTTTTTTACGGAAGAAAAATGTTTACCAGTTTGCACTCAAGTAAAAGCTTTGCAATATACTGCTTTGTTCTCTTGCCTGAGCCCAGAGTAGTTTCTGTAATGGTGCAGGTGGTTGAGTTTGATTTACTGCTCGCTCTGCATTACAGCAAGTCTAGAGGCGTTTCCAGCCAAGTGGGAGCTGGGAAAGTGGCCCTCTCTGAACTCTCTCTAATTTCCCTGAAACTCTAGGGAGAGATTTGCAACAGCGTTATGCAATCAGTCTCATTTTGTTAGTAAAACAGCTTGCTGTTGGAGCGGGGTTGGCTGATGCTGTGCACTTGTGAACACCCCTGGGCATGTGTTGAGAACTGGGTACTTCTGTATCGCTGACACTGAGGCAGAGGAGGCAGAGGTACTTATTTTGAGCTGTTAAATTGCAAGGGAAAGCTCTCGTATAGGTTATCTGCACATCCGTATCATGAGCCAAATAAGGAGTAGCAATGTATTTTAGAGTTAGCCTTAAAGGAGCTAATCAATAAAGGTAATAAACAAGGGATAATATCACTGTCAGCTCAGCAAGACTTGCTTTGGGGTGAAGGGCAGGCAAGAGGGAAAGAGTCAATTTTGAGTTGGGACACTTCTCTGTTAATAAACTGTTGAACTCATTAAAGACACTTTGTTTTTCAGAAGGAAAAAAGAAAAAATGCAACTACAAGCTCAGCATTTTAATTTCAGGGCAGGAAACCAGTTTTCTAGCTCTTGGTAGCATTTTTTCTTCTTTTTCTCCATATTGATTGGTGCTTAGGCTGTTTTTTGAAGTCCTCATCCAAGTCCGGGTGTCACTTGCAAGCAGGAATTTCCCAGGGGCTCAGAGCAGAGGACGAACCTGTGGGATAGGTGGTAAACAGCAGGCCATGTCCTGAGCCTGAACAGGAGCATTGCGGTGGAGAAAGGTGCACATCTCCAGCAAGTTGCTTCAAATAGTTTCACAGCTGGAGCTGCCTTGTGCTTGGATATGATGTACTGGTGAGGACATCATCCTGCAGATCCTCATACAGACCAGGTCCTTGGTGGTCCAGCAGCCCTGTTGTTACAGCTGTGGGGTCAGAAGTCATCCCTCCTGCTAGGTGCGTCGTCACTGCTGCAAGCCATGTGCTCTTGTCTGGATGGGGTTTTCATCCAGGCTTGTGAGGATGAGGAGCAGTTAACTGCTGAGGCTGGATCAGCTGTGGTTACCAGCACAACAGCTGGAAGGAATAAGTGTAGTCCTGAGCAGGGAGAGTGGGAGCCAGAAGTGATGGTGTTTTTGCTGGTGTTTAGGGTCCGCAGGTAATTCCCTGGAACAGGGAATGGCTTCTTGACTTTGAACCGTGTTCTCTTTAAATGTGCCTGTAACCCTCTGACTTACAAGAATTGTTCCCATCTGTGCAAGGAATTGTAATTTTATACTGAGGATCTAATTCTAGGCTTTCTTGGTAATTAGACTGTAAATGAGTTTTTAATGATTTTCTTTTTTCTTTCTTTCTTCCAGGAATTGACTGATAAAAGGCTAAATGTGGCAGTGAATCTTAACCAGGATGTAGGTCATCTCAAGAAGCTGCTTGTTTCAGTAAGCCAAATGCTGTCAAAGGGACGAGAACACTACCAGCTAGTAGGTAGGTGTGTCTGGTGGCCATCTAGTTGAACTGGTGGATGGCTGCCAGGAAGGACAGTGGTCCGTGATGATGGGACCGTGTTCAGATTTAACAAGTCAGGTGTCAAAATCTGAGACTTCCTATGTGTACATCATCAAAAACTTCTAGTAAGCACTGGATTTGGTCCTCTCTGGATTCCTGCTTCAGTTAGCTGCAACTAATCTCATATCCCCATATTCCTTTCCAGGCATGTAACTCTCTATCCCTCTCTTCCAGTACCTGCTACTTCATGCAGCAGGTTTCCCAAAGTTTTGTTATCCCAGTGCCTTGTTTCCTTCATCCCAGCTAAACAAGCAAAATATCTACACTTCCATGCTCTGATTGCTTTGGGATGGAGGATATAAAGTAACCCATAGGGCTTTTGCTGAGCTAACAGCAATGGCTCGCTGTGGTCTTGGGGATATGAATATCTGAAGCATCAGTCTGGCATGAACTCTTTATCCAGTTATAGACAGACAAACAAACAAGGCTTTTATTTTAATATACAGCCAGCTTGGAAACCTGAGCCTTTGTGGTTGACTGCATCATGCTGGTAAACTTCTTAAGTGACCCAAAGCTAGCTAATGGTCAGATAAACTTGAGACATGAAACTTTCTCAGGAAGCTGATGCAGCCTCTACCAGATGAGCTGAGAGCTGGGTCTGAAGGCAGGTTGTGAACTGTTCAGTTTGGGAGATAGCAAAGCCTTGGCATGGAACATGCTGCTCTTGGAAGTGTCAGAATTGCCTCTCATCTACTGAGGATGGGGACTTGGCTTTTTCATAATTTAGGTGTTTTTCTGCTCCTGACTCTGTAATAGAGCATAGGCAGCAGAGCTGGTAACAGGGTGTCTGTGGTGGGGTGAGCCCAGTCTCATAGGATGGGCTTAGTGCATGTGGGAGGAGGGTGCTAACTGTGCCTTGGCCTCTGTTCTGGGAGGTTTCCACCACCCTGGCTTGTTCCTCTGGGCTTTTTTGTAGGCTGAAGCTAATGAAGCGGCTGCAGTGAGCTGCTGGAGTGCTGGTGGATTTGCTGGAGTGCTGCCCTTTGGAAACTGCTCGGCTGATGTGGAGTTTTGTGTTTCTTTTGCAGAATGAAGTCACTGGGGAATCGTTAATTTGAGGATAGCAGAAGGCATTGTATTATATTTTGCCAAATTAAAGCCTTATTTATGTTTTCACCCTTTCTACTTCGTCAGAAACACTGAACAGAGTTTTGTCTTTTCTAATCCTTGCTAGACTACTGATTTAAAGAGAAAAACCCAGCTCTGTAGACACCTCCAGAGTTTAGTTTTATAATAAAAACAAACCTGTTTGGATAATTAGACCTTTACATTCCTGCAGAGACAGTAAACACATAATCTTGTATCTTATTTTGCTCAATAAAACTTGTTCAGAAAACTCCAACGTGGTAAAGTCACCGATGTGATATAACATTTTAATACTGATGTTGTACACTGTTTCACTTAATTTTGGTTTTGGGATTAGCTGCCTCTGACTTCAACCTCAAGTAAACACTCCTTTTTTTTTTTTTTTTTTTTTTTCCTTTTTTGTTGCTAATGTAATCAGTTTTTGTAATGATGTCAGCAAATAAAGGGATGCTATTATTCAAGGTGTTCCTTTGCTCTTCATTTAATTGGACATGGATGGCTCAGGTGAGATTTCCACCTCTCCCCTCCCTGAAAGAAGCATCAGGCTACGCTCTGTGTACTTACTTCTGTGCAGAGGAGGAGGCACAATCTTGAGAAGAGGCAAACTGTTGCCCTTGCAAACTTCAGAGTGAGTCTTCCTTTTACAGAGAAGATACTAAGGTTTTAAAAGTGGAAGAAATTGCCAGCAGACCATCACATGAACTGTAGTTCAGTGTCATGTGTTGTCTTTGGGAAAAATCTGAGACTACAAGGGGAAAGAACAGTTAGAAACATTGGATTATATGGCAAAGCTAGCTTTTGTGGGACTATTGTATGAGCCTGCCCAGCTGCCTATGGTGTGCAGAGTATCTCTCTTTGCCCCAGACCTGCTCCTGGATGGGAGCCTGTGGTGGAAGGACTTGGTGGGGTGTGTGTGTGTTATGTGGTCTGTTACTGGGTGCTTTGTTGGGAACAAATATGGGGAGGACATAGGACAGGGATTCTTCTGGGGATGTGGGGGGAGCAGGTGCCCATCCTCTGCTTTGGGTTTAAGTATGTTTTGGAGGAACCTTCCAGTTCTGCAGGAGATCCTTCAGTATGCAAGGTTGTTGCTTAGCTTTTGATGACACTTGAGGAGGTGATTATCTGAGGGAAGGCAACAAAACAGGAGACAATGTGAGTTGTAGAGATAAAATGGTTCAAACTGCTCACCCTGAGCTTTTCATGCTCTCACCTCCTTGGGATTACTTGGTAATATTTTGATCCTTTGTTACCCACTACCCTTCACCGTACAGGGAGTGAAGTGAAGAAGTTTCTTCCTTACACAGACCCAGTGGTTTCCTAGATGATGCAAGTCCTGTTGAGAGATTTGAAACAGCTCAGAAAAGGGAGAGAACTGAAAAATATGCTTTTCTTCACAAAAGCTACCCTTGGGTTTCAAATGTGGCCTTTAAACTGCTCATGTTCCTTGGAAATGTTATTTCATTGGGTAAAATCTCAGATGCCATTAGTCTTGTTAAATAGGTGGTTTGAAGTAGAAAGCGTTTCTAGAGCCAGTGACACCCCCTGCAGCTAGATCTAAGGAAAGCCTGAACCCTGGAGGGGTCTCTGCACTTGACCAGGTTATGGTCAGAGGCTGATCCTTTGGCAGGTGTCTAGACACCTATTTTGGAGGTAAATAGCCTAATAGTTCCATGCAGGTTTGACTGTTTTGAGGCTATGAACATAACCCACAAGCTCCAGTAATGGTACTTCAGGCTGGCTTTTCATGTTGGTCTGATTGTTCTCCTGCCCATCTGGAGAGCCCCCATGGCCACCCCAATTCAGAAGCTCCTCCTTTTTGAAGCTTTTGTCATTTAGTGAAATACATCGTCATGGAGGTGGTGTGGTGGTCGTGTGGGAGAGCAGACCTGAGTTTCTGCTATCATATCTGCTTTCTAGTGTGCAGTTGGATGGAAGATCAACCTTCTCCTGGTTCAGATACTCTCCTTTGGGTCCTCTGTGCTGTGTTGCTGCTTTTTGCTTCTTTCCCCTTATGGATAAGGGCAATGGACAGCAGAGAATCTCCACAAGGAGCTGTTTCCCATCCTCCTTGGGCTCACCAGGTAACAGTTCTCCTAGTGCATGTGCATAACTAATCGAGGGATGCTCAGTCTTCCTGTATCTCTTGCCATGTGTGTTGCTGGTTGGGAGAGCATGCAGAGATAGGCACTAATGAATTCCCTGCATCAGTAGCCTCCCTCCCTCCATTCATGTGGCTTTGTAAGGTCCTGGGAAAGCTGGTGGTAGACAAGACACAAGCTGCATGTGTACCAGGTGATGCAGGGTTGGTTCACCTGTGTCTATCCCGAATGTGCTGTGAAGGCAGAGCTGGAGCTGCTATGTTCATCCTGCCTGCCTCTCTGACCCAGTGAGAGCCAGGGTCTCCAGGTAAAGTCATGTCCTTTTTCCCTCATGAAAGATGGGTTTGGCAAATGCTGATGGTGCCTTGTTGAAGGAAGAAATGCTCCTGGACAAGACGGCAGTGCCTGGAATGTCTCTGGATGCACCCTTTGAAGGAGCAGAGGTACTGTGAGTGGGGAAACAGAGACTTGGCCCTGTCTCCAGGCTCTTGTTTTTTTTTGCTGTGTTAAGCTGCAGAGCAGGGGTGAAGGTGATGCTGCAGTGCTTAGTTCGAAGTGAGAAATTTGCAGTGTCATTCCCTTTCTCTCTTGCCAGAAATCCTCCCAGGGGCAGACACAAAACCTTTCGTTTTGCAGTTTTAAGTGCAGGGTTTTACTCTGCTTTAGGAGGTGCCCTGAGGTATTCACGGCAGCTGTAAAAAGTTCCCTGGAAAAGCCCAGCTATAAGCGAACCCTAATCCCTTCTCTGAAGGGTGAAGAGAGATTGGGATGGTTCCTCAGGAGAAGCAGGAAGAGGGTTGAATGCTGTTTCATCTCTGTCCTCTCCAGCCCTTGGTAAAATGCCAGTGGTGGCAGCCGTCTCTCAGATTTGGAAGTCTAGCTTGCTGATGTTGTCACTCAGAAACCCCTTTTCTTTGAGCATCTGGTGAGATAAAATGCGAAGACCAAAACCCGAAGTGTGCGTCGGTGTGAAGCTGATGCATCAATACAAAGGTAACCGGTGCTTGGTGTTTTCCCAGCCCACGGCAAGTTTCTGTCTCTGCGGAGCTCCAGCCCTTGGTTCCCAGCCAGGCGGGGAGCTGCGGCAGGAGTCAGGTTGGTCTCTGCCCGCGCTAGAGGGAGACAATAGCTAATGGATACAGAGACACTTTCCTTGGAAAAAGCCCAAATGGGAATGTTCTGAGGCTGGCAGTGGATTTTTAACTTTCAACTGCAAAGCTGGGTGATCTGTGCTAGGAGAAGCTGTGCACCGTAAGCAGCATATGATGTGGTGCTGAGTGCTTTACAGTGTGGTGCTGGCTATTGATTGTTGCTGAGCCGAATTCATGTACAACAGTGGCTTCTCCTTTCTGTGCTTTATAGCCCCTTCAAAATGGAAATGAGAAAAGCAGGGGAAGGCCCTGAGCTGTCTGTTTACTCTCACTGAAGTTACGCTGCCTCCTCTTCATCCCTAAGCATGAACCTCCCACCCTTTCCCTGCTGTATCCAGCAGACGTGAGCAGTGAGTTGTTTATCCAGGAGCTGCTGTTGGGTTTTCTCAGGCAATGACTCACTCAGCTATTTATTATTGTGGTAAAAAGAAGTCCCGTGCAGCTTGAATTCAGACCCAGATAACTCAAATGGTTTTGCCATCAAACTCCTTAGGATGATGCATCTGTCTCTTTCTCACCAGGGCTGCTGGCACCATGGGGTGTGCTGGTGGTCCCCATGTCGCCCTCTCTCAGTGTGTGACCTTGGCTGCCTTCTGCAGTCTTTGCAGGGCTGTTTGCAGCCAGCTGTGAATTTCCGTGAATCATTTGTCTGTTGGAGAGTCCGGAGGAGGCCACGATGGTGCTCAGAGGACTGGAGCACCTCTGCTATGGAGACAGGCTGAGAGCTGGAGTTGAGAAGCTCAGCCTGGAGAAGAGAAGGCTCTGGGGACACCTTAGAGCAGCTTCCAGTGCATAAAGGGGCTAAAAGAAAGCTGGAAAAGGGGCTTTTGACAGAGGCCTGTAGGGACAGGACGAGGGGGAATGGCTTTAAACTGACAGAGGGGAAATTTAGATTAGGTATTAGGCAGAAGTTCTTTCCTGTGAGGGTGCTGAGGCCCTGGCGCAGGGTGCCCGGAGAAGCTGTGGCTGTCCCATCCCTGGCAGTGTTCAAGGCCAGGTTGGACAGGGCTTGGAGCAACCTGGTCTGGTGGAAGGTGTCCCTGCCTGTGGCAGGGGGTTGGAACTGGGTGAGATTTAAGGTCCCTTCCAACACCAACCAATCTATGATTTACTCACCAAGTGTCTTGCCAGGCTGGTTTTGGCAGGGCTCTGCCTTTCACACTGGACAGTGGGGTTATAGTGGGGTTCTTCTGCAGATCTTGGTGGAAGCTGTGAGGGGGCAGAGCTGCTGCTGGCCAGGTGGGAGTTTCTAAAGAGCATCCCAAAGGTGAGAAACACCATTTCTTGTTTGCTTTGTTGGCTTCTATATCTTGGCCAGTCTAATCCGAGATGCAAAGCCAAGAGGCAATCCAACTCCAAGGTAACCATGGCCAGCACTGTACAGAAGCTCCACTCCATTGTTTGGACCCTTTGGTTAAACATCTTCCAGCAAACATTATGTCCAAGTGTCCAGAGCATGCCTGTGACCTATCTGGATAGGGAAGGTTTTGGGGAGAAAGAGTCTTTGGTAATGCTATGGGATGCTGAGGTTCCAATAGCTTTAAGATGCTATAGAGGTGGCTTGAATGCTGGAAAACTAGTAGCTTGCTTTCATCTGTTTATGGAGATTTAGCTTGGTTTGATAAATCCTTGTGGCTCCCTTGTCAGGCATGGCTGGGCTCTCCTGCCACAGTGGTTGGGGATGGGGAATGATGGGCGAGCAGCACTTCTTGGGGGGAGGGTTAGCCAAGTGTCTTCATGGTGTTTTCTCTCTCAGACTTGCGTAAAATAAGCCTGGACTGGCTTCCTTGAGCAACAGATCATGCTGATTTTGCTGAGAGCTCTACCTGGCGGGGGACAGGACTAGAGACCAAGAGGTGGCCTCAGCCAGTCAGAGCTTTATCTGGGTCATAAAAACCTTGGGGAGTTTCCTATGTGTATGTGGGAGATAAGGAGTACAGGGACAATCCATGGGAATCCCAAGACTTGCTCTTGTGATTGCTGGGGAAGGTCACCTGTGGTGCTTCCCCTTCTAAACCCCACATTTCATTCCCAGCCATTCCCTTAAACCAAGTTCATGCAGCCAAACCAGTGACAACCCTTGCAAGGGGCTGGTGCCACAGGCATTCCTGCTTTCACAGCTGGGAAAGAAATCATGCCAGCCTCATGGATGTTTGGGGCTTCCCCCCATCCCTGAAACTCCGTCTTCCTGACAGCCATGAGCATTTTCCTCTTTAAGCCCATCTCCATCATTCATGGGGACAAGGGAAGCCCTGCTGCCTCAGCCTTTGCCAGGGAGCCCGTGCCTATTGCGTGTCAGCTGGCTGCTTCAGCACGTGTCTGGAGAAACTGTGGTCCTGTTGGGATGGATCGGATGTGCAGTGACACGAATCTGTACAAAGGCCTGGGTTTATTTTTGTGTTTGTTTATATTTCCATCGTTTTATTTCTGCAGGTGTACATTTGGGAAAGTGCTGAGGTCCCTCCTCGAAGGGAGCCTGTTCTGATCTCCCCTCGGCTTGGCTTGAGCACAGGTTGTGCTTTCAGCTCATGTATTCACGGCACAATCTGCACGTGGCTCCTCAATGCTGGTTTTGGCTTCCTGTGGGGATGCTTTTATTTTTGGAGCGGTTGCACCTAAAAATACATCTTCAGGCTCCTGGGAAGCTGGTTCTTCATTGTTGAGCTAATTAAACTGGGGGGAAAGGCAGGCCCTCAAGCAGGGCCTGTTCCATGCTCCTGAAGGCTTATATATATATTCTTTTTCTTCTTCCTTTTTGCACTGATCCATGTTCTTGCACTGCAAGAGCAAGGGCCAGATCTTTACCCTCTCCCTGTGGGAACAGCAGGGCTCACAACCTGGGTGCTTGGGCAGTGACAGTTGCTTTTGCGCAGCTCTTCGCGCCCTCCGTTCCAGCAGGACCTATTTGGACAAAACGCACATCGCCACCTCAACCAAGCTTAAAGCAGAGGGAAGAAATAGCCCAAGACCATTTCAGAGCTTGTATTCAGAGCCAGCTGTGTTTCTGTGGGAAGTTAATGCTGCCTGGGGCCATCCTTGAAGCCTTGATCTCTTGCTTAAGGAAATAGGCTTGTCCTAATCCAGCCCTATTGAAAACAACTGCTGCATCGAGTGCTGGGTTATAATTCTTTAAAATCAATAAATATTTCGGGAGCAGAGGGATCGGGTTCAGATCAGCGATGCCAGTCCTGGCTGGCCATTATTAATTCAATGGATGCAGTTGTAAACAGGCTGAGGAAGCACAACAGCTGAAACAAGTGTTGCTTCTCCACTGGATCTTCAGCAAGTCTGAATGGGACCACCAGCCTTCTACCAGTTGCTAGACATTGAAATGAAATAGTTGTTTTGCAAATGCCTGGGTCTGTATCCTTGACCCCAGGTTTTATAAAGCTGTGTACAGCAGGACTTTGACTCCAGTTTGTCCTAAATCCTTAGCTCTTGAGCTCCTGTGATGGAGTGATAGTCTTGGATTAAGGGAGCTGTGCAACCTGCTGCCTTCTCTGACAGCAGCGTCTCAGTCGTCATTCCCAACCCAGCAAGGCATTTCGTGACTCTGAGCTTCAGTTTCCCCAGCTGGAATACGGAGAAACTGATATCTCTCTTCTTTCAAAGTGTGTTTAAACCCAAGAGGGAGCAACAGCAAGAGCAGCCTGCTGTTAGTGTATGTGGATAACCCAGCTCCTCTCTTTCATAAGTGCTTGTAGGGAAAAGGCCTGAAAATGGTACTCTTGGGGATCAGAAACTTCTATATATGTGTGTATGTATATGTGTATATTTGACTTATTACATAGTTTATACATTATGCACATACATATATATACACACATCTATGGATGCACACCCCCAACCTCCTCTTTCCTCTTACTTTGCTGGAGAGGGTGGCTGGGCTCTGGGGTGTGCGTGGCTTTGGGCTGTGTCCCTGTACAACGTGCAGCACAGTGCTCCGGGTCTGGCTGTCTGCCCGCTTGACGAGAGGTGTCTTTTGAGGAGCTCTGCAGCTCACAGGTGTATTTTCAACACCCATCAGTGTTGCTGCCAGGTGCTCGGGGCTGTACAGGCAGAAAGACAAACTGTTCCCAAAGTTTTCTTTGCTCTGGGATTCCTGTTGTTACTGGTCGGGGCGAGTTTGTCATAAATCTCGCTGTATTTGATGGGTTTTGGCAAGTCTCTGTTTGCAGGGTTGTGTAATCAGTGTCTTGGCTCCTTTTGGAAGCCAAAGCAATTTCATCCCTTATGGCTGGGTAAAGGGATGAATCCTGGAAGACTGAGACCAGGAGAGGCTTCCCCTGTGACTGTGTGGTTAGCACATTTTGTGCCAGCTGGGGCTCTAATCGGATATATACGCACATATATACACCTATGTATCATATACACATGTATTTAACCTTTAAGACTAGGAGTGCTAGTTCTTAATTTGAAGTCAATATTGTACAAGGATAGCTAAATCCAAGCACAAGTTTTTTTCCTTACCTGTTTTTGCTAAAGGTCTGTGTTAGGGGCTCATCTTTTAGTACCTAAACCCACATTTCAGGGTCAGCCTTTGCCACTGTCTTGGCTCTCCTGGCCCTGTGGCTGGCAATAGGCTGCTGTGACAGCAACTGGCATTAACACGAGGGCTCCTCTTAATTATGGGAGCTGCTGTTTATCTCCACAGCTCTGTTTGCAGCTGACAAAAGCCAGCTCAGGAGGGGGGTCTCTTGTTAATAAGCTGTGTGTGTGCCCCAGCAGTGATATGTTGATGTACTCTTAATAAATATTCTCTTTTAAAGGGCCACATATGTATTCTGTGCTAATCCGCTCATTACAAGAGCGCAGAGTGGCTCAAGAAGTCTGTGAGTGTGTGCCTTGCAAAGTCGGTTTTCATATTTGCTGCTGGTATGCTAGATCTTGTTCTTCCTGAAGGGGAGAGATGATGACAGTAATAATGACTAGCTGTGCTAATTATTGTCATCCTTGAAGTTTAGAGGATGGAGGTGCACCGCCTCAATTAAGAAAAACGGGGAGTAATAACCTGATAATAGAAAAACCTTTCATTAATCAGTCCCTGTGGAAAGGGGAAACTCCTCCTCCTCTTCCCCTTATTCAGCATTGCCAAACACCTTCATTAGGATGGAATAATAGTGAGAGAAAGGAGGATTAAGTTTTGGGGACGAGCTTGCAGTGGTGGGAGAGGGTTGGCTTTGAGAGTGGCATGATAGTAGGGAGCTGCAGGAGAAGGCTTCTCCTTGGCAGGAACCCTTCTAATGATGGACACCACTCTGCTGGGATGGATGCAGTGGTAGGGATGTGGGGCTACATTGCTGCTGTCTAAGGTGAAGCAGAGCGAGTGTTGCTTATTCACGTAGCAAACCTGAAGTTAGTGGGATGGAAAGGCACATTAAACCTTCCTTCCTGGTGTTTACCTTACTCCCCCACTCAGGGTACATGGACCTAAATTTTGCTAAAGTCTGATTAAAATACTCCGTTACCATTTGCTCACTGGCTGCATAATAAATGTACTGTGTACATTGTGAGCAGAGCGATGGGTATCTTATGAAATGGAGATGAGCGCTCAGAGTAAAGGAGCTAAGCTTACATAGACCAAGAACCACACAGGCTTTGAACTGTTGCATCCTGATTTTATTCAATGTTTTCCATTTGTTTGTTTGTTTTTCCTCTACTTCTGTCATTTTTCTTCCCGCAGAAACCCCTTTTATGTGAAACTCCTGAGTCTTTTCTTGTTGCTGCTGATGGGGGAGATTGAGATATCCTGTAGATAGGAAGACTTTTAAAACAGGTTGGTACTTGACAGAAGAAAACATTCCTCACTCTGTACATATGGGTTTTCTTTTCCATGGTGGCTGTCTATGGATGCCGTGTGCTGGTCAATAAAAACGCCATATCACAATTGCACAACTTTATACCTCCATCTCCCAGACCTGCAGCATGGACACCTAATGAAGAGCATCTTAATTAATTGTCTGAAATAGTTACACGTAGCACTGAGCAATGGCGTGTGTGTGTCCTGCCAGGTTTAAGTACTTTGGGATGATTCATGTCATTTCCTACCTGGTTTTAAGTTGCTGGGTGACCAGATGCAGGTGAAAGTGATGCAGGCAGCCTTGGCTTTCCAGGAGCTTTCTGCCTGTGTGGTCAGGTCTGCACTCAGTGGCTTGGAGGTACAAGATAGGACAAGCATCAATCTGGCTAAGCAGCAGCAGTCTGGAAGGAAATTTGGGACAGGCATGAGCTGTCCCTCCTCTGCTAAGGTGGGAATGAGTGGTTGAGCCCCTGAGAAATGTGTGCTGTTCCCTCTTGTCTCTTCCAGGAGCTTTGGTAGTGTGGACATTGATTTTCCTCATGAGAAGCAGACCCACAGCAGCTGGAGATACATCATGGTATGGAGCAGATACTGCGGGCTGCTGTAGACCTTGCCTCCACAGAGCTTGTTTTGGGAGGCTGGAGCATGAGCAAGGTTTTCCTCCTGTCCTCTTGGTTTTAGATGCTGCTGTGGAGAAACCCTGGGCTGGGAAATGACATTCAGGGGTGGCTGCTGATGTGATTTGAATCTGAACCCAAGGGTGATGCTGATGGGTGCAGGTGATGCTCAGAGAGCTTTTGCTCTGTTGCTGCTGAATCTGGGGAGCATCACTCATTCTTTGTGGCTGCAGGGATGGGGTTCTGGCTGCATCCTTGGTTTTTTATCTGTGGGGCTTTATTTTTGAGTTCCCCCCCCTCCTTCTCTGCAGGCAAAGAGGGAGCCTGATGGAGGATTGTCTCCCGTTCTTTTTTGAGGACACTTGGCACTGGAGGAGGAGGTGTCAATGGAAATGAGTCATCCGTCTAGCAGGTCGCTTCTACCCCTTCAGCGCTGCTCCCACGCGAGAAGGTGGTGGTTCTCCTCCTTCCTCATCAGCAGAAACAATAAAGCTGTCATCGCCCATTGTTTCCCACAGTGTGAAGCCCCAGTTGCTTTCAGTGATGCCTTCTACTAGAGCAGGTTGCGACCCTTGTTGGGAGCACCTGGCTCTCCAGTGCCATTGCACACTTCCCAGGCTCAGGGGGTTTGCGGTTTTGTGCTTCACCTAAGGGGAAACCCACCCCCCCATGCAGTGCTTTTCAAGCAGGGTGAGAACCAAAGCTCTCCAACAGCTGCCAGCACAGTGCAGAGCCCAGGGGCCAGGCAGGGTTGTAGTGATGCTCTCCCAGCTGCTGGTGATTGGCAGCACGGGATGTCCTGAGCCACATGTGGTTTCCAGGTATTTCGGTATCCATCCATTAGCTTATTCAGTCCCTCTTTAAGCCCACCTAACCTTCATGTCCTGAGGCAAGGAGCTCCACTAGTTAAATGGATGGACTTGCACAGATCCATCATTAAATCCTGTATGAGCACCTTGGTCCTGTGTTTGCAACTCCAATCGCGAACAAAGCTCTAAAAGCCTACGAAGATTTGTTCCAGAAATTCCTAGCATGTTTTAGCAGCTCCTGGGAACTGATTTCATATTTAGCATGAACGCTTCCCCGGCCCCTGTGAGCAGAAGGTGAGCTAACAGCACTACAACAGCTGCTGATGCCACAGCTGATTTTAGCCCCAGATTTGGCAGCTCTGAGCAGATGAGCACAGCCTGCCCAAAGGCTTCAGCTTTGCAATCTTCCTCCCCCTGCCCTGTGGCAGGGTGTGATTTGGACAAGTGAGTGCTGCTCTTTTCCTTGGTAAGAGCTGGGTTCAGACACAGGTCTGGGCCCCAGGGCTCTGAAGCAGGTGGTCTTTCGCAGACACCAAAAAATCACACTGAACATCTTCTTGGGGCTCTGTGTTTTGCTTAAATCAATTGTTTCAGAAACTATAAGTACTGGGTGAAGAAGCAAAGCCTGGTGGCTTTTTGTCAGCTATTGGAGAGCCCTCCAAAGGTTTCACATGTGGGAAGAGATGCAATGGGATAGGAAATGCCACAGCTGGTCCAAAGATGCTTGGCTCTGGGGGAAGTTGAGCCTGTCCCTTCTTCTTTCATGTCTTTAGGACAAACAGTTGTCATATAAGGGTTTGGGGAAAGAAGTGTCTCAGAGGCTGGGGAAGCATAGAAGAGGGAGGCTGGTGGCAATTTCAGGTGGTGCAATAGTCAGTTTTGGACTCGGGAAAGAGAAATAAGGGGTGCCTTCTTGCTTAGGTGGCTGCAGGAGATGCCCTTGGTGGCTGTTTCATTTTCTCAGTGACTTCTTTGGTGTGACCCCAGTTCTATGTGAAAACAACATTTCTACCTTCAGCTTCTCACAGCCCCTGGTTTGGGCAGCAGTATGTGCCATCTCTTGCTGTGGGTGCTGCTGGGACCTCCTGAAGCTCTGCCACTGGTGGTTGGTAGCAGGAGCCAGTAAGACTCCTGCTGTTTTGTGGGGCCAGGGGATGGGGTGAGATGGGGATTAAGGAGAATCAGCAGAGGGTGGGAATAGGGGGCTTTGGTCTTGCTGGCATGGGGTGTGCACAGAGGGTCAAGGCAAGTGATGTGCCCACAGAGAGCCTGTAGTGAAGTCTGGGGTGGGTGTCTGCTTTGGTGCACCAAAAGTTGGTGATGCTGGAGACATCTGCCATCAGCCTTTGTCCTCCTCTTTCTTTTCCTTCTTCTTATGCTTCTCCACCTCCTCCTCCTCCTTTTCTTGCACCATGGGGCTGCCTTCATCCATCTTCAGGCCTCTGCTCCCATCCATAACACTGGTGAGAACAGAGGTTTCACCAGCAGGACCTATGCTGCTTCAATGTGTGGAACAGACCTTGCTGGTACAAGCACCCTTACGGGAGTTTGTTCTGAATCCAAGGTCCTTGGTGACAACCGAGCTTCCTGGCCAGTGCCAGGGCTAGGTCTGTGCCCTAGTCAAGGTCTGTAGGAGCTGGTATCAGTGCCTGGGAGCATCCAGGCTGATTTCCAGCTCAAGGAGGAGGAGACCCCGCCAGTGATACTTGGGGATTAAGAAGAAACACCCTGCCCTTGCATGTGTGGTTGTGCCCAGTCGACACCACAAGAGCATGGGACACAGCAACCTGCTTCTGTTCGTCCATCCGTCTGCTCACATCTTGTTCTCTGGCCCTGGTACCTGCTGTCCTTTCGGCTCTGCTGTGCCAGGAGAGGTGGGCGCTGATATTAATCTCTAGATACTTTCTTTGGCTATTTATAAAGTGTAGCTCGAACTAAAGAGCCTATTGTAGCAAATAGTAGGCTTCTTGTGTGGCATCCTTGAATAGGAGGGGTGTTATCCTGTCCCCATGACAACGACCATTTGAATTAAGAGCTGTCTAGTCTGAACAATTTACTGTCACATGGTTTGGAGGAAACACTTTGAAACCCTTGTAGTCTTTTCAATAGGCTTGATTGTTAGCGTCTCCCAAACTTAATCATTAACAGGGCTCTGCAACAGACAATTACTGTGCTTTGCATTTTTCTGCTCTGCGCATGACTGGCATGGTCCTGGGGACCCAGGTTTCCTTCAGTTCTTCCCCCTCTGTGAGAAGGTGCATGCGAGAAGTGGGTGACGGACTTTGGCCAGCCTGGAATACTTGGGCAGCAGCTTTATGCACTGAAGGATGGATGGTTTTCAGGAGGGGATGCTGAGCCCTGCCCCGAGGCGATGTCATGTGTGGGACTTCCCTTCCCTGGAAACAGACAACCCCCTGCTGTGTTCCCTTGCCCATGCAGCAGTCTTAAACAAGGGGTTTAAAACATATCCTAATACTTTGCCTCACCATAGGGCTTGGTGTGGAGGACAGTTGAGGGCTGACTGAGCTACCTGAAAGAGCCAGCCCTGCGATGGCCGCACAGGCTGCTCAGTTCTTATTGCGAGAGGGACAGTCGTTTTGCGTCCCGTGGACCATCTGCAGGATGATCCCAGCAGGACCCGACGTGCCTCAGCGCAGCACTCCCACCGTGGGCTGGTGGGAGCATTGATGCTGCCCTGGTTCAGCTGACGGGCTCCCAGCAGCGTGGCCGGCAGGCAGACAGCAGCCGGCTGCAGCGGTGGTGCCCCCTTGTCCTGCATTAATATGATCTGCGTTGTGTGGGAGCAGGTGGTGACAACCTCATTTGCAATTTCAGTGCCTGCCACATGTCTGTTCAGAAACGGTGTTGTTTTAACAGGGTGTTAAAATAGATGGGGCCTGGCCAGCCGGCCTGCTGCTGCGAAAAGAAACAGGCTTCAAAGGGCTTCGTGCACCTTCAAAATGTGCTTGTGTGGGTGAGATGCTCTCATTGGCCAAGGCAAGCGATGCTTGGGAGCAGCCTGAACTCAGTGGGTCAGTAATGCCACTGTCACGTTTGTACGCTGCCATCTATCCGGTGATGTGGTTGTATCTGCACTGGTTGCAGGGTGTAACACACATTATGTCACAGTAATATATGTATTTCATTTCTTCTGCCTTTGGAAAGAAATATCTTGCTCCACCCTGCACATATGGGGAGTCAGGGATAGCATTATCCTATCCCACTCATCTTTTTGGCCAATGCTATTCTTGATTAAGAAACATTTGTGTTTTGCTTTGCCTTTAGAAGGGAAACCCTGGTGACTTTTCAGTTGGATGGGCGATGTGGGGAGACAGCGCTGGAATGGATGTCACTGCAGGCTGGTCCTGCTCTGTCCGCTGTAGGTCCCTGCCTGCAACTGCTACAAAGGAATAGTGAAGTAGAGGGGCAGAAGCTCCTCCCTCTACCTGCTGGTTGTGCTAATACTGATACAGCCCAGGATGTGATTCCACCTGGGAGGTGATGGAAATTGGAGGAATGATTTCCCCAGGAGCTGCCTTTTGGCCTTTAATCTATTAAAGCCCTGTGATGGGCTGAGCAGTTTCACTTCATGCCAAGCCCTTGCACAAGCTCAGCCCACCAGCCAGGGAGGATGCGAGGGGCTGGACAGCAGGTTTGCCAAAGCCCACGTGCCCCGCTCTGGAAGTTGCAAAATGTCTTGGTACATGAACAGGAGGGGAGGCGTAGGGAAAAGGGAGGCTGTGAAGTGCTTTAAACGCAATAAAACATTAGTGGCAAAGTTCTGGCATGGAAGCAAAGATATTATTCCCTCAAGCAGGACCCAACTGCAGTTGTTTTGTATGTCTGAATGAGGAATAATGGGGTTTTACAAGAATACTTCAAAAGGGAAGCAGGGGTGCTGCCGAATGCCAGACAACACAGACAGCGGCTTTTCAAATGCAGTCACCTAATTTTACAGCTCCTTTGTTCTTTGCTCCTAAAAAGATTTGCTGTTGCTTTTATTGTTGAATGGAAAGCTTAGAAGGAAATAGGGGAAAAAAGACCCCAAATCAAGAAAAGCTGAAACAAGCTCCTTGCAACGGGAATTTTAGATGGGAATAGACCTTCTGAGTCCTCCAGCCTCAGCGGTCGGTTGGTGGGGCTGTGACTGGTTCACCATCCCGAGGATGCTGCCTGCTGGACCTAAGCTGGTTTATTTATGTAGAGCAGCAGATTTCTGCTGGACTGGGAAGATGCTGCTGTACTGCTACCCAGGGCAGAGGAGCTGATGTGAGCTGAGTCTCCTGTAGCCACATGTAGCAGCCAGCCACATACTTGGTGTTCGCAGGGCTCAGCTTTGCTTTTTTCACCGTGCTGGACTCTGCACTGCCTTATGGTTTTTGGTTTTCATGTGCAGAGGAACACTGAGTTAGCTTTACATTGTGATGGAGCCTCAGTGAAGCCTCAAGACCAGCCACTGACACTGGAAGGGAATGATGCTGGATAAAGCGCTCACACTCTGCGTCTGGCATGTTCTTGCCTGTCACACGAGCACTGAGTTTTTAATATTTTGTTTCCTAAAATAAAGGAAATCCCTTCAGGATGCAAAATCCTCATAAGGTTTGCAGGGGGATGGAGGTTTGAATATATGGTGGGCTGGGGCTGGAGTTGGGTGTCTGGGGAGGGGGACAGGAAAGGGGACCAAGGAAGATGAGGGGTGACAGTGCTGTCTGCCTTAGGGATGCTCAAAACTAACCTCTGCAAAGGCACCTGAGTAGCAGTGGTCCTCAGATTGAGTGGATGAGGCAGGGCACTGTCCCAGCCTCTGGCTGTCCAGCTGAATTTCCCATTGGATTTTCCACTGTATCTTTCAATAAAAATCCCCAAAAGCTGGAAAAGGCAGATTGCTGTGCAGTGATTGGTTTCTTAACAGGCATGGTCAGCCCATAAGCAAAACTGTATTCCTTTCCAGTTTGATGTCGCCCATAAATATTGTTATTTCTGCTTACTTGCAGAAACCAGAGCAGAAAGTCCTTTGTTTCCACTACCTCCTTGTTTTGCCTATGCACTGATTGATGGTGGTACTGGAAAGGCTTCAATACTACAGACTGATGCCAAGCTTACGTTTCCCCTTTTTGGCCCATGTGCAATGCCACCAGGGTGCTGTAGGGAGGTGATGACAGCCCTAGGGGTGCAGTGCTGTCCCCACTGGCTGCAGCACTGGTTGTTAAGTGCAGGAGAGTGGCATTAGATTTGTTTTAAGGGCATTAGATTTGTTTGGGGGATGGAGGCTGTTACCATTGTCCTGGAGGAGCTGGGTGGTGAGTGATGTCTTGGGCGAGAGGCAGCTGGGCATTGGAGCTGGCTCCCAAAGTGATACTGTTGTGGCACTTGGAAATCTTCCCAGACCTCGAAGGAGGCGCTGTGTGGATTTCATCCTGTATTGTAGGGTTATGGGAAAGGGCCTGAAACCACTTGGCAAAAGGAGTTGTGAGGGCAGGGGGCTGGTGGCTGTTTGGCTGAGCAGGTTGGGACCTCTGTGCACATCACCTGCCTGGGAAGGGGGGTCCTGGGATGACCCTACTGGTATCCAGAGGAGAATCCTGGGTGCAGCTGGTGCTTCCAGTCTCCTGGAGATGCATCCCCATGTCTTCATCTCTCCCATCCCTCCTTATGGGGAGGAGAACACCCAGATGAGTGTTCAGCTTCTCCTCTTCCTCTGTGTGGGCTCTTCAAAGCTAGATTTGCTTTGTCTTTCTTGTTTCAGGAGCAGTGGGGTCTCAGGGACAGCAGTCTAAATGCAGCATTGATCTTGGCAGTCAAGGGGAAGGGCTTCTGACACAGTGTCGGCTGGTGCCAGAAGCCTGTAGCCAGTGACCAGTGATTTTAAGAACCTTGGGTTTTCACCAGACCCAGTATTTTGCTTCTCTCTCCACTCCATCACTGGAGCATCTCCCTTTCCCCGTTCCCAGCTAATGGGCCCCAGCACCTCATTCCTTAATAACCCTCATTACACTACCCCAAAGGTCATGTTTGGCAGGTACAGCCCTGGGAACTGCTCCTCTCTCCTCTCCCTGGGTAGGGACCAGCCTTGCAGTAGCGCAGGGATTTAGGAGCTGCAGATAATCTCAGCCACAGGCCACTGTGAGGGTTGAGATGAACAAGTCCAGGCACCAGGAGGCAATTAAGGGATGGTGTGAATGAAGCAGGGAGATCATGGCAGCCAGATGTGGCTAGGGGTTAATGTGGCTTAATTTTCTATCTGGCACTTGAAAAGGAGAGGGCAAAGGGATGGGAGCTATGTGTTTCCTTGTAGTGTAGGAGTGTGAGGATTCAGTGCATCTTGCTTGTGCAAACCTGCAGATGGTGTGTCCTGGCTGGGGAGTGGAGTGAGAGCAGCTCCTGGCTCTGGGGTGGGGGCAGATGGAGAGTTTAGGCACAGCAAAGTGTAGGGCAATGATTTATGGTGCTGGCAGGAACACTGCTGTCACGCTCTTCCTTTGTGGATGAGGTTTTGTCCACCAGCAGAAATTGGGCCTTTCTCCCTTCCTGGACTTAAACCTTTCTACTAATTGAGTCCTATATATTTGAAGAGGGAAGAGCAATGGGTTTGAAGCCAACCATGTAGGAGTGCTCCCTGGAGCAGCATTCTGGGGTGAGAAGGAGCAAAGGACGTCTCTTGCCCCTCCTTGGAGCAATGTCTGGAGCTCAAGGGAGGTTGCTCAAGACCAGCGGGAGAAGTCAGGGTTGCAAATCCTCCCAGGGTTTCGCCTGAACCAGAGGCTGGAGATGAGGGTTTGGCTTAGGAGAGGCTCTGGGTCTAACTCCCTGCAGCAACTGCCTCTGCTGCTTTGTTTTTCAGGCACAGAGGACAGGGTTGTTTGTGTGAGCACAGAAACCCCCTGCAGCTATGCACACCTCCCCCTGGCTCTGGCCAGGCTACTGCTGTGCAATTAGAAGCTTTTGCCAGGGAGAGGCTTCACCAACCCTGGCTTTCTGGGGTTATACCCACATGTGTATGTTTTGTAGACAGGTCTTTCTGTTGGATTAGCTGGAGTTTGGCCCTTGCTGCAAGAAACTCCTTGTGGGACTTGCTTGGCTTATGGCAGTGTTTGGCTTGCTGGTGGTTCTGGGCTGGTGGAAGAGATACAAACTGTGTGACTGAAGCATTTCCATGGGGGGAGGGTGAATGCAATGGGAACCAGAGTATTTTAGGATCTTAAAACCCATAAGCCGCTGGTGAAGAAAGGTCTTGGTTTTGAGCCCTAGCAATCCTATCCATCTTCTGCCCAGCCTTCATCGAATATCTCCTTCATCCTTAGTCCTTCATGTATGGCCAATATGCCAACCCTGGAGTTTTCAGGGTGTTTGAAGATATCTAGTGGAAGGGAGTGGATTTTGGGTAGGCTATGGCAGCACTACGTGCAGTAAAACAGGAGGAAACTGGTGGCGAAACTCAGAGGGATTAATAAAGTTTCTCTAGCTTTCTCTTACAAGGCAAGACTTTTCCTTGCTTGTCCTACTCTCTGTGCTGATTATGAGACTACTCACAGGGAGATGTTAGCATCTTCAATCTGAAACAGTCTTATGTTATTAGGGCCATACAGCTACTCATGAAAATATGCAGCTCTTACTCACTTTTATGGCACCCAAAAAAACAAGGTTAAAAAACAAGGCCCCTTTTCCCCTTTGGCTCTTGTTTGTGGAAGCTGGGACGGAAGCAGGAGAATTGGGTTTGAAACAGATATCCTTGGGAAGAGCTGTAACCCACTGACCTCCAGGGGATGTGGGTAATGTGCATGAAGCACCCAGCTGCTGGTGGCTGCAGGAAGGAGTTAACTGGGGTCAGCAGCCTGTTGTTTTCTTTTCCCCTTGCTGATAAGGAAAAGGAAGTCGATAGTTGTGTCCCTGCAACAGCCTCGTTAAACAGGGGAATAACAAATGGAAAATGACACTTTTCCAAAGGTACCCCTCTTTCCTGAAGCTACAAAATAATTGCTTGGGCTGCCTCTTCTGCTGCCACACAAGAGTAAGCATTGCTCATCTGTTCTGTAGGAATGTTTTCCCTGGTGAACAGTCTCACCACATGCCCTGGGAACACCACGGCACCACTTGCAGGCTGGCTGTATCTGCTCTGAGATATCACCCATCTGGTGGTGGGATGAGTCTAATTGGGGAGCAAATGGTCTGTGCTGGCTGTTGCCCTTTGTGCTGTGCCCCACGATTTCCTTTGCCCTGTCTCATTCTTCAAACCTCAGCCTTGACCTAAATGAACTAAATGCATCAGATCTCCTTTGTTTGTTGGCTTGTTTGTTTGGTTGTTTTTTTGTACCAGATGTGAAGTTTAACGAGATTCATATGAGACTCATGGGGTTTCCAGCCCAGTGTTGTTCACTCTTCCTTCCATCCCCTGAGCCCTGGGCAGCTTCTCCAACTGCTTCTTCCTACAGAGCTCCATCAGGGAGGCCAAACTTTGTCATCGCTTAAAAGACTACAAACGCATGTGAGTGGCAGTTTGTGCTTGAATTGCTCTGGATTTACCCTACAGTAACTGAAAACTGACTTGTGTGTCCCTTGCAGCTGGAGTAACCCCCTTTGCCATTAAAGGAGTCTCTGGACTCACAGCCACCAACAGAGGAGTAGTTTCCCTGGGTTACCTGCACGTGAATCTCCACGTTTTGCTCATCCCATTAAAGAAAGATGAGCTCTGAAGGGGCTCACTGAGCGGTCTGCACCTCTACTTTAGGACAAGGTGAGCTGTGTTCTGCCAGCACTGGTTTTCTCCAGGGTAGGCATGGCCTAGTGGCCAACCCTGGGGCAGAAGTCCACCTTGGATGAGGTTGGTCCTGCCTGAATGACTGCAGGGAGGGCTCTGGACTCACTGCTACGAGATTGCTGAGATCCATGCAGGTTTTCCCGTGAGGGCAGAGCTGCATTTCTGCTCAGGAAGGTGCTTGGGTGAGGGTCATTGATGCCAGGTACCCATGTTTCTGTAAAGCAAACTATGAGACCCTGCCTTGGTTTGTGCAAAGCTGTGTCCTGCCCCTGTGTGCTCTGGCAAACAGTGGCTTGTGAATGTCTTCTCCAGACAGCACAAGCCACCAAGGTTTTGTATCTAAAATTTGCAACCATGTGGGAATGAAAGATGAGAATTCCCGCTGATGCCAGTGCTGTGGGGCCTGTTAGCATTTCAGTCAGCCACCTTGACAATCCCATTATTATCGGCACGTGACAGATAAATGAGCATTTCCACGTAGTCAAAGTAAGTATTGATTAAGTCCCAGGACCCAGCTGATCAATGTGATGCTGGTTTTCCCTGGTTGTACACATAGGGCTATTCAGCTGGAGGCTGTTCAAACACCCAGGGGCTTTGCCCATCATTAGCAGTCATGTGCGCTTAGACTATAAGGGTCTATTTTATTGTCTTAATAAGGGGCCAATCTGGGAATTAATGGGGATGTTTGGAAGCACCTTAGCTGCTTGTGCTGATATTCAAGGTCCTAAATTTGCTCTCCTAATCTTTCCCAGGCAACTAGGATCTCCCACAGGTCCCAGTGCTGGATAATGTGCTAAGCTGGTTACAGTGAATTTGCAAGAATAAGTGGGAAATTCTGCTCAGGATGAATGCAGCTTCATTAAGGCCCCCGAGGTAATTTGAGCTTGCTTATTGCAGTCCTTTGAACCCTACAAAGGAAGATTTCAAGCAACAATTAACTTTGTGTTCGGGGTCATGGAGACCACTCCAGCTCCCAGGCAGAATTCACCTCTCCAGAAATGTCTTTTCCACTTTCCTTCCCTCCACAGTGACTCTGTTAAGGTGAATCATTATTGTGGAAAGTTTATTTGTGGGGAAAAAAAGTTGACCTTGCTGACAAGTGAGATAAAAATCTGCTGGCTGGCTGCAGCATGGCATGCAATGAATTACTCTGCCTGGGAGCTCAGTGCAATGGGTCTGCCCAACAAAATTCATGGCTGGAAAGCAAACTGAGCTGGAATGGATCCCTGCCTGTGTGTGCGGTGCAGCAGGGAAGCTGGTGGAATTGGGGTGGTGGTGGGGACAGGTCTGCAGGGATGTGGGAGGTGGAAATGGGCCAGGGAGTATTAGGAAGCAGAGGATGAGCATCTGAGTTTGGGTGGGAGCAGAAGGGGAGCAGTTAGAACAGGGAGGTGCCTGGAAAAGCTCTCCCTCCTTGCTCTATGGAATCATGATAATTACCTATGCAAGCACAGCAAATGAGTCTTTTCTGGAAGTGAGAGGGAGAGGCAGGGAGGGAATCTCCGAGGGGATGGAGGGTGCAGGGGGCAGGGTGAGCTCAGGGACACTGGGGACAATTCAGCTCCCTGTGGAGCTGCAAACCAGGGAGGACAGCTCTTGGTTACAGCATCAGGTAAGCGCCACTTTGCTCTCCTGGCTCTTCTGTCGCAGGCAGGCATTTCATTTCCCCCGACAGCAGGGCTGCACGTTCACTGGGTTAAATAGATGTCACGGGCAGGCGGGCTTCGCTGGACCACTCTGCTTTGCAGCCACACCGGAGCTCTGGGCTCGGGATGGGTGCTCGCTCAGAGCCAAGTGTTGCACTTACATTGTAGACCCCCCCACCCCGTGCTCAAACACGGGCATCCACACTGAGTTGGGCAAACTAGGGTTGGGAGGCATCTGTGATTTACCTGGATACAAGCAGCATTGTGTAAACAAAGCAATAAATAGTGTCTGCTTCAGAGGGTTCGTTCCTTCAGAAGAAAATCTATTGCACTGTGCACAAATTGGGCCGGTGAGTAACATGATGATGGCTTTCAGCCTTGCACCCTGCCCTCCAAACCTCCAGTCAAGGAGGTGCCTCCATGCCACGTCTGGGCAGTGTCCTGGCACAAGCAGGGGCAGAAACACCTATTCAGTTTTCAGAAGCTCAGTCGCTTAAGGAAAAGGCTCTTGTAATTTTCCTCCCAGGCTCTTAGGTACGTGGTTTTGCATATACCATATATGTCAGTAGCACTTCTGGGCAAATTACTGTGTTTTGCACTAAAAGCAGGCACCAAGCCTTGTTTTCAGGAATTTTGGGATGATCTTAGACCTAGTCACATCCTGTTTTGATCCGGCACTGGCAAGATGTCCATGAAGCCATTCCCAGGAAAGGATTGCCTGTGCTTTCCCTGCTTCTGAACCAGCTGTGGCCAAATAGGTGTCAAGAGCCATGGGTCTTACAGACAAATCCTGAGCTTTGAGACAAAACTCAGATTTTTGGCTAAAATGACTGTGTGCAGAGATGCTGTACAGTAGGAGGCGGAGAGAATAAGTGTACTTCTTCCCCTTAGCCCGCCAGAGCATCGTCCAAACCTTTGTACATCAGTCTTACAACAGTGATTACACTGAAATCTGTGGCTTGTGCCTGGTTTAATGCCAGCATTGGAAGCAGTAGCTTTCCCCTCTAGTCTGACTCTGGCATAAGCAGGATCAGGATTTTGGCCCAAATCAGGTAAAAGCTAGAGTGATTTTTACAGGGAAAGCCAGGATCTCCTGCGGATCTGTCCTTGCAGTGGGAGCTGCTTAACCAGCTGGTTTGCACATGTGCAGGGCTTGCTGAGCTGAGAATAAAGGCTGGAGTTTGTCTCCAATTACCCTGACATGATGCTGGGCTGACACCGGTGGCTTCAGTAATACTTCAATCGTTCTGGCAGCGGTGCAGCGGCAGGAGATGGGATGTCCCATGCTGACAGGAGCCTCAGGGTGGGGAGAATCAGGTTTGGGTTGGGGTCTTTGTTCTGGGTGTGGCCAGCAAAGATGGAGAGCTGGGAGGAGGCAGAGGTCAATGGCACTGCTGTACAGAGAGCCCAGCTCCCATCTGGCTGCCTTATCAAGCCCCGCACAGCCTCCCGTGTCACATTGGGATGTAAATTGCATTAATTGAATTCACTTTGGCTGCACTTTTGGGAGCAGACAATGACTGAGTCAAAATCTCATTTACATACTGATAAGACACAGTTGAAAAATGATGCCGTCTAATGAATAAAATGTGTGTAACTGGTCCAGCTTGATATTAGCATTAAAGTGTTAATCACTTTGGCATACAAGTTTATAGTGCTGAGTAAATTTGTCTTCAAAGCATCCTGAAACAGAAATCTATGTTTCTGGACTGCCATAGCAACACATAGACATCTTCATTGTATTTCTTGGTCCGAAAGCAGGTGCCAGCTTCTAATTAAAGCCTAATTTGCAATTTGTGTCCTATTCACTGTTTTCCTGGGAACTTTGATGGCTGATAGAGTAGTAAGCAATAAGCAGCAGCAAGACTTGAAAGCAGTAATGGAAATTCATCTGCCCCTGGGGCTGCTGGGCTCAACAAGCTCAGGAGAGGGGAAGGGCCAGCGGCATGTTGTGACATGTGTCCCTCATCCAGGAGGGACTATGGAAGCTTGCAGAGAGGGAAGATGGAAATCAGTGCCCAAGAGCTGATGCCAGCCTTGGAGGGGCTGGTAGTGCTCCTGCTCCATTCTGAGGACAGCTCTGGCCCTCCTTCTTTGCTGACAGATGGAAAGGGCTTCTTCCAAACTCACAATTAAAGGGTCCAGATTAATGATGCCCATGGAGGTCTCTTGTTGCACATGTTCTCCAGCCTGCTCACTGACCTGCAGTGTCTCATGCTTTCCAGTCTTCCCCCTGCCACCCATCCATCTCCTTTTTTTTTTTTTTTGCTTCTAATTACAGGCTCACAAGCTCTTGACAGCACCAATCAAGGTAATTAGCAGCAGCAGATCTGTTGGTACACAGACGCGTGGTGGAAAGGTGTCCTGCTGGAGCAGGCTGCCCTGGGAGCAGAATATTTCAATGTACATGGAGTGGGAGGGCCAGCACCAATCTATACAAGGTGATGCTGCTCTCTGTGGGCTGTGTTTGCTTCTGCTGGCTGGGGTTTTGGAAAGGGACCTGAGTGGGACAGAGTGCAGATTTCAGTGGAATTCTATGGTGCTTTAGATGCCTTTCAATATTGCAGCCCTGGGCACTGGCTGGGGAGCTGAGCCTTTCCAAAAGCTCAGCCCGGAGGGTGAGAGTGGGTCCATGGAACTCTAAACTATTCTTAACCCATTCCCCAGCTGCAGACACCGATTGCCTGCATATCCTGGCTGTGCTGGGCTTTTCATTGCCCGGCCCATGGGACCCCAGCCCACTCCTTGCACCATAAGCACAGTGTATGTGCTTATTAAAGTCCTATAATCCATTGTGGATTGTTCCTACTTTTATAGCAAAACAGAAGTCAGTGGCTTAACCTGGGCTTCACTGTGTGCTGTTCCAGAAGATGTTTTGGGTGCATCACACGCATGGCCAAATGGGATCGAAAACATTGCGTTCTTCTGTCCTCAGCCCTGTAATTCTTCTCTCCATCCCCTCCTGCCTCAGTTATTATGAAAAAAGGTAAATTGCTGCTGGACTGTTTTTCAGATGCTAATCTCCTTCCCGAGGGACTTGGATCCCCCTGGGCAGGCCCACAAGCACTGACATCCGAGGAGTGCGATCATCTCCTAATAAGCACTTTCTCCTGATTGCCTTATGGCTTAATTGTACCATGCATGATCTCCTGGGTAGCATGATACAGCTAAGACACTGCAGCACCTTGCAGGAGTGATCATAGATCATAGACCTGACCTCTCCCCTTGTCTAATTGCCTGCAACCCCATGAGGATCAGTAGCAGCACCCTGATCCTTGATTGCCCCAGAGAGCTGGTGATGGGGCAGGTGGCCTAGAGCCGCTAGTGATGAGGGTGATGCTCTGTGTTTGTATTAAGCTTTCTGCTTTAGGCTCAGGGCCTTGGCAGCAGTTAGAAATTACAAATTCTAAATACAGTTGAAGAAGGCAAGTGAACAGATTTGCAAACAGCTGCCTGATACTGCTTATGCCCTGTGAGTGAATCCCTAACTAATGGCATATAAAGAAAGGGGGATGTAGGCATAGTTGTTTACGTGACCTGGGATTTCAGCTGATAGTTTTCTGTTTGGTGCTATTTCCTCCACCATACGGAGCGATGCTGATGTCTTTGCTGGGAGTTCTTTCTAACCAGTGACCACTTTGCAAGCACTGTAAAAATAATCCTGGCCTCATGCACGTGCATAAGCAGACTTACCCATATCACTTGTCCCCAAGCTAGGGTGAAAACTCCAATAAATAGGTGTGGAACACTCAGATATATGGTAAAATCAACAAAATAAATATGGAATGTCTGAGAGAAATGGAAAAGAAGAAAACCAAAACAACCCACCTAAAAGTTTGCTCACGTAACAGGAAGAGAATAGCCTGCGGCTCTGTCCACGTATTTCTCTCAGTGAACGGAAAATACTTTGCTCCAGGAATCTGCCTCTTTCCTGCTTGCAGAGGGATATAGATGCAAGTGCTTCCCGCAGGGTATATCCTGTTTACCTTATCCTGTGCTTCACACCAGCAAGCTGCACGTTCCAACAGGCATTGCTACCATTTGAGTGACATCTCCTAGGGAGCTGAAATAGTTGTCTTAATAAAGAATTGATAATGTAAGGCTTTTTGGCAAGTTACTGGCAGGATAGGAGCTCTAGGAAATTGCTGCAGCCCCTAGAACAGGAGCACCTGCTCTCAGTGAGTGGGATGGTGGCACCCAGTGGCACCAATGGCTTCTGTGAACCCAGCACCTCCTCTCCATCCCACTTACTGCTCACTCTGGGTGATGCCTCAGGAGCTGTTGCAGCTCTTCCTGCTACATAATTCCTTGGGGCTTGGTTCAAACTCTTACAAGAACATTTACTTAGGTACATGTGGGAATTGCTTTTAAACATCTGGCTTTAAGCCCCCTTGGATTTATGTGGCATTGTGTGCCTAAATCATTTAGACCATCATTGAAACATTTTCCAAAGGGCTCAGTGATCTTTTCCTATCACTAGGGATGACCTGAGGAATGTGTTAGTGAGGGATGTCATCTCACAATCAAGTTCTTTGGCTCCTGGCATTTCTGCCAGCTGGAGTTAAGGCTTGTTCCAGCCCAAACATCCCTAACCACATGATAAATGCTATCAGTGTTACTTAAATATTTTACAGGAGCCAGAAATGTCTGAAAAACCTGTTACAACACTAACAGAAGTGTTTTAATGTGGCATTAGGAACAGGCTCGCTCTGTTCTTAGCACAAACTGTGTGATTTTCATGTTATTCCTTAAAGCAGTTTGCCACGGACGGGGGATGTGCTGGCACACAGGAGACATGAGCCAACTCTGATGGAGGGTTCATGATGGCAGCAGTGGGGTCCTGTGTGGGTCCTTTCCCAGCTCTGCGTGGTTCACACTTTGGATTTGGGCACTTTGCATGTCTAAATGTAGCTGGGGAGCAGCTGGTTTTTTGGGCATGGAGGGGTACAGCCACTTGTGCCAAGACACAGCCTTTCCCACAGAGCAAAGAGCCGATCCAGCCATGAATCATGCCTTCAGCTTATCCTCCAAAAGCTCAGAGTCGAGAATATGATGCTAAAACACCCATTATGCACGGACCGGAAGCCCGTGATTTCATGGAGCAGTTACTTCCCCAAGCGTTTTGGTGCCTAAGCCAGTGTCTTGACATCTTCGGTTCTGTGTCTAGAATAAATTATAGGCTCATGACATCAATCAACAACCAGATCCAACTTGAGTGGACTCAGCCTCTCCTCTTCTGCTGCTGCCAAAACAGAGGCTGATGGCAGCGATGGCTGTGGAGACAACAGTGTTTAACCCACCTTATTAAAAGCTTGAACTGGAAGACCTCCAGAGGGAGAGTGGCAGCTCTTGGGAGTTTTGCTCATCGGTGCTTTGTGCCAGGATGCAGTGCATGAGTTGCAAGCAAGGAGCAGCCAGCACAGCATGGCCTGGACTGCTCTCTATAGGTATGTCCTCTCTTGTGGAGGTCTTTTGCATCCCTCAGTTTAGCAGCTATCTCTTTGCATGCTAGGAGATACCTTCCACAAAGGAGCTGGTCTGCAGGCATGACAAAAGTAATGGTATTGCTTAAGAGCAAATGTTTGCAAAATAGAGCAAAACTGACTGCACAATGGAGCTGTGACTCACTCGGTTTCTCTTTAGGCTCACAAGGAACAATTGCCACGTGATGCTGAGTGTGCGGTTCAAAAGCAGATGTCTTCTTGTTTTGCTGAAGGGAAAGTATTTGGGAGTATATCCTACTAGTTCATATGGTAAATTTTTACTGCCTCCTCTCCCTATGTGGCTATAGAAATAAAACAGAATATTTCTTTTCTACGTGCTAAAGCAATGGTGGGGTATTTTGTACTGTCTTAGCCCACCTTGTGGAGCAAGGACCCTCAGACATCACTTCTCACAGGTGGTGTCTTTTAAATACAGACATTTCTGATAGCTTTATCTGTGACAAATCAAGGATGATGTTTCACCCAGCATCTGGAAAACTCGCTCCAGGTCCAGGCACTGTGGCCATGACACAGCTGTATGGTTTCATTCCGTGAGGCCAGAATTCTCTCCTGTATGCTGCATTCACTGTGTCATGCAAGGTGTCCACTGCATGGTCAAACGAGACCTCCCTCAAGGGGTTAATGCCAGCTTGGTCAAGCTCTGCCACTCCTGGTGATGCTCCCAACAGACATAGCAAGACCCTGAATAAAAACATCTAGTTCTTTTGAAAGGTATCAGTGTCAGAAACTCCTCTAGCTGCCTCTTCAGTAGGCAAATTCAGCCCACAAATCCATGCTTAACTCCTCTCCAGCCACTGCTTCACAGTTTGCCTTGCAGAAGATGGAGGAAACTCATCCAGGACAACATCTTGCAGCCTCACCTAGGTAGGTGCACCTTAGGACAGGAGGAAAGAGAGGAAAGTCATGAAGAGCTAAGTGAAAGTTATGTTTCTTAGAAGCTCTGCTGCTTTTTAATGAAAGGGGAGTCCATGTTCTCAGCTACTTTCTGGAGAGTTTTGGGTGGCAGTTGATTAGAAATGCAAATTTCCCACTTTTGTGCTTCAAGAAAGAGTGGAGATATGGAACTTTTAATGTGATGGAGCAAATGTATCTTCCTGTGGGTTTCATCTTCTGCTTGCAGGAGATGCTTGAAGGAGTAGGAAGGAGGAGACTGAATACTTCCTGGATGGAAGAGGTCTGTAGGTGAATGGAAAGGGCTCAGCCTGTGGCTCGCTGGCCCCATTAGCCATACTGACATAGATGGCACATAGCTTGTCCTGTTCGTGCTGATCCCTGCACCCACCTTTGTCTGGTAGGTTGCAAAATTTGAGGCAATGATGTCCTTTGCAAGCTGGTCTCTATTTCTCTCAGGAGTAAGGCAAAGGAAAGAGGGAGACAGGTTCCACATGAAGTCCTCATGGTAAAGGCAGACCCCTGAACATGTTTGAGTGGCAGAATCCTCTCTTAAGTTCTGACAGGGGGCATGTATGTTGGAAAAGCAAGACAAACCTAGCATACAAATATTTACTCTGTCCTGAGCAGGTTAATAGATATTGTCAGCCTTTATCTTGTTTTATTTAATCCTTCAGCTTGGCTTGGTTCATGTTTGCTAATTTGAGATGACTTTTAAAATGTAGAAATATTTTCTCTCTGTCTGTCCAGAAGAAAACAGCTTCAAAAGCCAGAGAATGGGGTTGCTCTCATCTTGTACCACGGCCTCCTGCTTGAAATTCCCACATCTCTTGTTGGCTACCCCAGGGTGCAATCCTGCATTGTGGCAGAAAGGTCTCCTGAAATGTCTGTGAGATGCTGGTGAGCTGTTCTGGGTGGAAGAGGACGGGGCTTGGTGCTGGAGTGGGAGCCAGCAGGCTGTAGCAGTGGACTAATTTGCTTTTCTGGAGGCTCTGTCTTACTGTGTCCTCCAGACCTCCACAGATTCCTAATCCAGCTCTACTCAAGGTAGTATGTGCTTTTTTCCTCCATCCCTTCATTAGTGTCCCACCCATCTTAAGAGAGCTAGGGTCAGACATCTCACATGCAATGATGTGCTTCTTCCACCAGTGCTAAACAGTGATCAGAGCTGATTTCCTGCCTTGGTGGACAACAAAAAGCTATGGAGAACACCTCTGTTGTATCCAAACTTTGTTGTCCCAAATTGTGTCCCAAATCACAGTTCTCTTCTAATGAGAATGCCCAGATTTGGAATCCCAGATTTAAACTTACTTAGTTTAAGGTTGGGCAGTAGAGAGTAGAGCCTACTAACTTCATTTGGAGAGCAGAAAGCATGATTTAGGTAGAAAAAGACAGGATGCATGGATTTCAGCAGAAATACATAAAAGTAGAAAGCTAAATCTGAATATCTGGACTTTGTCAAACACTATCTGCCAAAGATGTGCAGATTTCTCGCCTGTGTCTGTGGAGAAGTGAATTTCAGCTTGGTTTTGGTTTCAGTTTGAGGTATTTGGTCTATCTAGGAAGGGATGGCTAAGGGAGTGATGTGGGGAAAAGGAAGTCATTGTCCCTTTCTGAAAGTCACTTAGGGATGGTTCGACTTTCATCGAGCAAGGAAGACGTGTAGTGGGCTGAGCTTATGTGCCATGGCGTTCTTAAAGTCCAGATGGGTTTGACCTAGAGTTTATGCTCAGATCAACTCTTGCTTTGGTTTGAACTCCAGGTTTTTGGAATTGGGTTCAAAATCAGGTTATTCTGAAATCTGGGCAAATATTTTTGGTTTTGACTGATTTCCATTTTGAATGTTGGTTTTAGTTGGGGAAGAACTAAAGGTCTGACCCACTGCCCACTAAGTCTGATGAATTTGCTTCGTACCAAGCTGCCC